>OZ024804.1:2840569-3043069 GCA_964017045.1 Omphiscola glabra | reverse complement strand
ATTTCCCCGACATGTTCTATGAGGTATAAGCAGTCTATACAAAGGCGTGTCCTCATTTAGTCTCGGAGACGTGCGGGAAAATGGGTTTAAGAGATCATATATTCAGAGCCACCCCTGCCCCCCAATCCGCTTTCTCTTTTCAACACAGGCAGGTATGTGTCTTAATATAATAGGTAAAATACATTTAAAAATAAGTTATAAAATTTGTATTTAAGCAGGGGCGTAAAAAATGAAGAGGGGCGGTAATTACGAAAAAAAAGTGGTGAACGAGCGCCCTCCCCCCCCCCCAAAGCACATACTCCTTTAAAGCAATTTAATATATAGACCTATTAATTAAACTAGTGTCAAACGGTATATACTAGTGTAAAACGGTATACACTAGTTTCCATTGGGTAGTTTTAAAATGTATTGGATGCGAACAAGACCCGGTGGACATTATGTCCTCAACTATAGACATTGTATTATGGCAGGGGCTCTCAACCTGTGGGTCACGATCCCTTTGTGGGTCATAAGACCCTCTCCTAGGGGTCAACTAAGACCATTTGAAAACACGTATCCTCCACAGTTGTGAAGCATCAGCGAAAAAAAATGTGTCTGGGGGTCGCCACAACATGCGGAACTGTCTTAAAGGGTCGCTGTATTACAAAAGTTGAGAACCACTGTGTTATGGCTTTATCGCTGATGACGTAAAACGGCAACATAACAAATAATTATTAGATATATATACATATAAAAAAAAAACAACACTTGCCTTAAATAGAGACAGAAAGCCTCAAAAACAGTGGTTCTCAGCCTTTCTATTGCCGCGACCCTGTAATACATATCCTCATGTTGTGGTTACTCCCCCCCCCCAACCATAAACGTATGTGTTTTCCGATGCTCTTAGGCGACCCCCAGTGTAAAGGTCATTAGACCCCCCCCCCCCCCCCAAAGGGGTCGCCCGCTGCTCTAAACGAAAACTACAAACGCAATAAGATTATGAATGTTAGGGGAAAAAAATAATAATAATTATAACCAAAACATGAAAGTCTCGCGAAGCAATCGCACACAAAAAGATCGCAAGAAATCCAAACTTATCCAATTTGCCAGGAACGCTTACATAAAGAGTTAGTGTACTTACTTTATGGGGCACAGATGTCTGATCTCCTGCCTGGCGACGCACAGACACGGCACAGACACGCCACTGAACTTTTAGGGAGAAAAATGTAAACTCGCTTTTTACCTAAATAAAATGTTGGCATCGTGTTCAGGGGCGTAGTGAGGGGGGTCGAACGGGCTGCCCGCCCAGGGCCGTAACATTTAAAAAAATCATGTATATTAACTTCGATTCTGTTCGTGGCTGGCTGGTAAAAATCATCGGACGGCTGATTGACCCATTTCCTGTCAACGTATCGAGCTGAAACTTGACGCATAAACCATTTGACTCTGACAGCATGTTCTGGTAATATTTTCAGCATCACCCCCTTTCCCCAATAATCATGAAAATATGTGCAATTGCAAGCCTTGGGGGGGGGGGGGGGCACTAATTGGGATTCATATAAACTGCGCTAATTGTATATATGTTTTGTCTACTTTTCAGCCCCCCCCCCCTCTTTTTTTCCCCATCCCTCGAAATCCCATCTTATAAGACTTTATTTTTTGCCATCTTAATTTTGAGGGGCGTCATTTTCGGCAAGCCACAGAGGTTTTCTTAGAGGAATTGGGCGGCTGACACTCGGCACGCCCCGAGGGGGGGGCAGCAACCCTAGCAACTCCACCAATTGTACAAATGTCACTGTGAAACTTTTTTTTTACAGATTTATAAAGGGATAAGCAGTGTGATAGTATATAATGTAGATTGAACCATATAGGATACAGGACCGGCTGAATGCATAGAGTTGTGTGAAGCGCTTGAACGTATTCAGTGCATGTAAACCAAGTGATGACCGAAAAGAAAACGGATTTTCTTTTTGAAAAGCTTAACAATTTTTTGCCCGGCTCGTCCATTCTCTAACCCCCCCCCCTTTTTTTTTTTACCCCGGCACCCTCCTTTTTCTTGGCACGCCGTTTGTGAGCAGTGGCCAAGATTTTCGCTGATACCTTTCCACGAAATAAGACATCTGCAATGGACTGAAAATGCCACAACTCCCATATACATTTTTTTGTAAAGTTCTGCCCGGGAGCGTAACGCCAACTACCTGCCCCCCACCCTTCCTACGACACTGTAGTTAAACCTCGGATTAAATGCATCTACTTTCCTTTGACTAAAATTTTGTTTAAACAGATGAATTAGAACATTAAAAAAAAATACAGCATCTAAATCCTATTATTACGCAATGAACTGAAATGGTCAATGCCCCCCCCCCCCCCACAGTGCCGCGAGGTAGGCGACGTGAAATCTGTTTAACATAAATAACGTAACTAGCTTCAGGTACCAACCACCTCTAAAACCTGATCTCTTCGGGTACCAACCACCTCTAAAACCTGATCTCTTCGGGTACCAACCACCTCTAAAACCTGATCTCTTCGGGTGTCAAACACCTCTAAAACCTGATCTCTTCGGGTACCAACCACCTCTAAAACCTGATCTCTTCGGGTACCAAGCACCTCTAAAACCTGATCTCTTCGGGTACCAACTACCTCTAAAATCTGATCTCTTCGGGTACCAACCACCTCTAAAACCTGATCTCTTAGGGTTCCAACCACCTCTAAAACCTGATCTCTTCGGGTACCAACCGCCTCTAAAACCTGATCTCTTCGGGTACCAACCACCTCTAAAACCTGATCTCTTCGGGTACCAACTACCTCTAAAATCTGATCTCTTCGGGTACCAACCACCTCTAAAACCTGATCTCTTAGGGTTCCAACCACCTCTAAAACCGGATCTCTTCGGGTACCAACCACCTCTAAAACCTGATCTCTAAATCCTCCGGCAGGCAATCGCAGTAGTTTTCGGCCGATGTTCCGTTGCACCGGTACGACGGTGACGGGCCAAGCGGACGTCCGGGTTGAGAGGTATGTCGGGTAGCCATGACACGTGACATAGATAAAGGTAACGGAGGAGTGTGTGTGTGTGTGTGGGTGGGGGGTGGTGTCCGTGTCCATGAAGTGCGAAGGGTTTTGTTCCAGGAATGCCGACGGGTGGATCGCTGGAGATAAGTGAATGGAGTATATTGGTAGCGCGCATGGGGAACATGACGTGTGTGGTGTGAATAGCATTAGGGGAAGGAATCGAATTTGTAGACACTCGTTTCAAGAACATTGACGGGAAGGATTTAACAAAATAGATAATAATAAATCTGAAAGATCGCTTTTTAAAGTATAGATTCATGCGCAGACACATGGAAGTTATAAGGACGTATACAGATAAATTATTAGTTGTGGAAGATATAAGGACAGACACAAGGACATATATAGTAACATGAATTTCATCTAGAGTTAATGATTGTTCCGGTCCAGAAATATATATATATTTTTTTAATTACCATTAATTTGAAAGGCACAAAATTTGGGAAGCAATTTGGGCTAGGCCAAAGTTTGGGATCAAATGCCCTAGATACAAAAGGGGGGGGGGGAATCAAATGACCTAGACCAAAATTTGAGAATCAAATGGCCGAGACAAAAAGTAGGGAATCAAAGGACCCAGATACAAAGTGGGGAATATCTTGACAAGCTATAGTGCCACAATGTTGAAGTACGCGATGCATAATGATTGCTATACATACCGACCAAAGACTAGGACTCTCTGGGACAGCATTTTCTCAATTTGGGAGTCGAACGACCCTTCACGGGGATCGCCAAAGACCATCGGAAAACACATATACCCAACAGGTAGTCAGTAGCAACTAAAATAATTTTGTGGTTGGGGGGTCGTCACAACATGAGGAAATCTATTAAATGGTCGCGGCCTTAGAAAGGTAGAGAACCACTGATCCAGGAGAACATTCATGACATGAACAATACTTATTCAATTACGTCATGCTTGCGACTGCAGGGACCCAAAGAAACTGCAGGGGCCCAGGTACTCAAGGGGCCAAGGTACTCAAGGGGCCAAAAGTTGCGATGTGAACAAAATGAATAATGGAAAGTATTTAACGTGGGGGCCGCTTATAGTCACACGGGGGGGGGGGCGTCAAGAGTCACACGTGGGGGCCGCCAAGAGTCTCTCGTGGGGGGCCGCCAAGAGTCTCACGTGGGGTCCGCCAAGAGTCATGCGTCGGGGCCGCCAATAGTAACGCGACGGTTCTGAAACCATTCATGCATACCCAAACCAACTCATGGTTCAAGCCGGAAGTCAAATGTGTGTTCGATTCTTTCACTTCTAATCCGTCACCACAATACTTTTCTTGTCTAAATTGGAAGAGGATTGCTTCAAGATTGTAGAACTTCTTGATGGTCGTCAAAATTGAAAAATGCCAAAGTAAAGTAAAATGAGCTGTCCACCCCACATCTCGGGTCAATGACACTCCATTTCAAACGCATCCTATTGACCTGACCTTGACCCAGTTGATAAATACATCACCTTGAGTCGCAGTTTTCAAAATTTTCCGAGGATTTTTTTTTAATGACGTCATTCCCGGATGTAAGAGCTACTCGTCAAAGATCGCTGATTTGCATTTTTTTTTTTTTAAATTTTTTTTTTTGATAAACCATTTCTAAATAAATTACAATATCTCCCTTGTATCAATAATAAACAGTGTAAATGTAATTGTAAGGCTTGTTATATAACATCTAAATGTAAACATTTACTTGACAACAAGGCCGGTCAACTAATGACATCACCAAACGTAGCTATGGCTTGAAGGCGGTTAAAAAAAAATGAAGATATGGTCTTGGTGTATGCATGCAGCGATCCGATTGGTGGAATAGAAATTTGCATTTCTGCTTAGGGAAGCATGAATCACTTCATTATGAACGGACATACGAAATGATTAAGAGTATCATTATTTAGAACAGTTTGGTGTTACGGTATAAGAGTTCTAAGATTTCCTTTCCAGGCAAGATCCAAGAATTGCTGACGTGTTCCGCAAATACTCTCAAAGTCATATCCTGGTTGCTGCCATATGTTACCCAGACATTCCGGGTGGTTTGGGGAGGGGGGGGGGTTGTCGAGATTATTTGCAATGTAAAAAGAAAGAAAAAAAAGCGTACGTGTGCGCAACTGATCCAAATCGCACTGTCTGGTCATACAAAGATGTAGATTGACGGGACCTTTCAGTTCTTTGTCAGGCGACACCTTTCAAAGAGAGTCGGTGTTTTGTTTCAGCGGCACACGGGCGCTTTATTTCGTTTGATATACAATATTGTAATGTGTGTAATTTTTTTTTCCTTTTCATAACTGTAATGCACTTTTTTTATGTAAACATTTAGCGGCTCTTGGGAAAAAAAATTACTTGTGGGCACTAAGTTTAAAAATTGCAATTGAACGATAACTTCTACAATCGACTCCGGACCCCTATTCGAAGGCCTATTCCCGTCTACGATCGACTCCGGACCCCTACTCGAAGGCCTATTCCGGTCTACAAACGACCCCCGACCCCTACTCCAAGGCCTATTCCCGTCTTCAAACGACCCCCGACCCCTACTCCACGCTAGGCACCATTGAAGCAGCAATTGTTTGCGGAGAATCTGGCTAAACGGATCCTCACTGAGACATAATCCCAGATTTGAAATCAGCACGCACGTTTTAAATAGCACTGAAAAGCTGTGTTTCTCCCCCTCCATTTTACAGCTGTTGGGAATAACAGAGTAACTTAAGAGTCGATGCATTCGTTGAAACAAAAATCTCAGTATGCTTGTGTATGTCGGGGTAATCATCTGTGAAATGCCAAATTTTTATGTGATGAAGGTATCCATGGTTATCATTGGTGCGCAAACTCTTTCCCTTCTCGACACCCTTGCTAAACCCTGGCGCCCCATGTCAAAAACCCCCAAGGCGACATAGCGAAAAATAAATATTTCATTGCGTTAAAACAAACACACACAGACATGCGCACACACACACAGACAAAACCTATTTTAGATCACGTGCCAGCATCTAGTAGCCACGAGTTACCATTAGTCGTGGGGGGGGGGTGTTGTTTAACATAAATGTTACTAAGTGAGTTACAGGTTTGGGTCACAGCAATATTGTATCGAAAATCTCGCAGTGCCACTTTTTAAGGTGAAACGCTACCCCCCCTTGACCCCCATAGCCATAGCCATAGTCATAACCAAAACCATAAATATAGCCATAGCCATAGCCATAGCCATAACCATAACCAAAACCATAACTATAGCCATAGCCATAACCATAACCATAACCAAACCATAACTATAGCCAAAGCCATCGCCACAGTCATAACCATAACCATAGCCTAATCATAACCATAGCCATAGTCATAACCAAAACCATAAATATAGCCATAGCCATAACCATAACCAAACCATAACTATAGCCAAAGCCATCGCCACAGTCATAACCATAACCAAAACCATAACCATAGCCTAGTCATAACCATAGCCATAGTCATAACCATAACCATAACCATAACCATAACCTTAGCCTAGCCAGAGATAACCATAGCCATAGCCATCGCCTTAACCACAACCATAACCATACCCAAAAACCGTAACTATAGCTATAATCATATTCAAAATCATAGTCATAGTCATAACCATAACCGCAACCTTAGCCTAGCCATAGCCATAGCCATAACCATAACCGAAACCATAACTATAACCATAGCCATAGTCATAACCATAACCCTAACCGTAGCTTTAGCCTAGCCATAACCATAACTATAACCATAGCCATTGCCATAACCATAGCCATAGCCATATCCATAGCATCAGTCAGAACATTCTTTTGTTACAATCAAATATGACAGGTACTTAATACCAGCTCCATCACGGCGAATTCTTTCCCTTCAAAATATGGACCGAATGAAAAACAAAATTTTTTTTTGTAACCCAATCTGTTCGAATTTACCAGCGTGCTCCCCCGACAGGAACAGATTCGAACCCCCTCTTAATTTCATAGTCGTTTGTGTCGCAAAGGGAGTGAGTTTTTTTTTTGATATAAAGGTTGATTTTTATGCGCGTGAGAAATTCTATTAGATTGGTAGTGTTTAAACTGTTGTCGTGGTAAGGGTATTTTTTCCCACGGGCTAAAGAGGAATTATATTACAATGTAATCAAAACACATTTCCATTTTTAAAAAAAACAAAAAAAAAAATAAAATAAAAAATAATATTATAGTATAATCTTATCTTATAATCTTATTTTATAATCTTATCGTATCTTATAATCTTATCTTTTAATATTATCTTTTAATAGAATCTAATAATCTTATCTTATAATCTTATCTGTATCCCGTAACGGAACAACTCCTATCGTATTAACAGTCGTCACCCAATTTGTCTACGGTCAGACGTACAGACGACTAACGGAGCGGGCGTGTCACAAACTACATCTGCTAGGCCCAGCGGTTCTCAACCTGTGGGTCGCGACCCCTTTGGGGGGTCGAACGACCCTTTCCCAGGGGGTCGTCTAACACCATCGGAAAACACATATACTCTACAGTTATGAAGTAGCAACAAAAATAATTTTGTGGTTGGGGGGGGGTCGCCACAACATGAGGAACTGTATGTAAGGGTTGCGGCATTAGGAAGGTTGAGAACCACTGTACTAGGCAGATGACACTTCTATCACGCGGACACCCTGCTGGTAAATCAAACTTAATTTTAAGTATAAAAATGTATATCTCAACAACGGCTCCAAGCCAGCCTCCAAAACCACATCTCCAAGCCAGCACCAAAACAACATCTCCAAGCCATCACCAAAACAACATCTCCAAGCCTGCACCAAAACAACATCTCCAAGCCAGCACCAAAACAACATCTCCAAGCCTGCACCAAAACAACATCTCCAAGCCAGCACCAAAACAACATCTCCAAGCCAGCACCAAAACAACATCTCCAAGCCAGCCCAAAAACAACATCTCCAAGCCAGCACCAAAACAACAGCTCCAAGCGAGCCCCCAAAACAACATCTCCAAGCCAGCCCCCAAAACAACAGCTCCAAGCGAGCCCCCAAAACAACATCTCCAAGCCAGCACCAAAACAACATCTCCAAGCCAGCACCAAAACAACATCTCCAAGCCAGCCCCCAAAACAACATCTCCAAGCCAGCACCAAAACAACAGCTCCAAGCGAGCCCCCAAAACAACATCTCCAAGCCAGCCCCCAAAACAACATCTCCAAGCAAGCCCCCAAAACAACATCTCCAAGCCAGCCCCCAAAACAACACCTCCAAGCCAGCACCAAAACAACATCTCAAAGCCACCACCAAAACAACATCTCCAAGCCAGCACCAAAACAACATCTCAAAGCCAGCCCCCAGAACAACATCTCCAAGCCAGCCCCCAAAACAACATCTCCAAGCCAGCCCCCAAAACAACATCTCCAAGCGAGCCCCCAAAACAACAGCTCCAAGCCAGCCCCCAAAACAACATCTCAAAGCCAGCCCCCAGAACAACATCTCCAAGCCAGCCCCCAAAACAACATCTCCATGCGAGCCCCCAAAACAACATCTCCATGCGAGCCCCCAAAACAACATCTCCATGCGAGCCCCCAAAACAACATCTCTATGCGAGCCCCCAAAACAACATCTCCAAGCCAGCACCAAAACAACAGCTCCAAGCGAGCCCCCAAAACAACATCTCCAAGCTAGCCCCCAAAACAACAGCTCCAAGCGAGCCCCCAAAACAACATCTCCAAGCCAGCACCAAAACAACATCTCCAAGCCAGCCCCCAAAACAACATCTCCAAGCCAGCACCAAAACAACATCTCCAAGCCAGCACCAAAACAACATCTCCAAGCCTGCACCAAAAAAACATCTCCAAGCCAGCCCCCAAAACAACATCTCCAAGCCAGCCCCCAAAACAACAGCTCCAAGCGAGCCCCCAAAACAACATCTCCAAGCCAGCCCCCAAAACAACATCTCCAAGCCAGCCCCCAAAACAACATCTCCAAGCAAGCCCCCAAAACAACATCTCAAAGCCAGCCCCCAGAACAACATCTCCAAGCCAGCCCCCAAAACAACATCTCCATGCGAGCCCCCAAAACAACATCTCCATGCGAGCCCCCAAACAACATCTCCATGCGAGCCCCCAAAACAACATCTCCATGCGAGCTCCCAAAACAACATCTCCATGCGAGCCCCCAAAACAACATTTCCATGCGAGCCCCCAAAACAACATCTCCATGCGAGCCCCCAGAACCACATCTCCATGCGAGCCCCCAAAACAACATCTCCATGCGAGCCCCCAAAACAACATCTCCATGCGAGCCCCCAGAACAACATCTCCATGCGAGCCCCCAAAACAACATCTCCATGCGAGCCCCCAAAACAACATCTCCATGCGAGCCCCCAAAACAACATCTCCAAGCCAGCACCAAAACAACAGCTCCAAGCGAGCCCCCAAAACAACATCTCCAAGCCAGCCCCCAAAACAACATCTCCAAGCCAGCCCCCAAAACAACAGCTCCAAGCGAGCCCCCAAAACAACATCTCCAAGCCAGCCCCCAAAACAACATCTCCATGCGAGCCCCCAAAACAACATCTCCATGCGAGCCCCCAAAACAACATCTCCATGCGAGCCCCCAGAACAACATCTCCATGCGAGCCCCAAGAACAACATCTCCATGCGAGCCCCCAAAACAACATCTCCATGCGAGCCCCCAAAACAACATCTCCATGCGAGCCCCCAGAACAACATCTCCATGCGAGCCCCCAAAACAACATCTCCATGCGAGCCCCCAAAACAACATCTCCATGCGAGCCCCCAGAACAACATCTCCACGCGAGCCCCCAAAACAACATCTCCATGCGAGCCCCCAAACAACATCTCCATGCGAGCCCCCAAAACAACATCTCCATGCGAGCCCCCAAAACAACATCTCCATCAAGTGAAATACAAAATTCCAAGGAAAATGTTTTTCTTAGAAAAATTGTAAGAAATAGAAGTATTCAGGATGCAAGTTTGCGGAAGTTCAGGATGTGGGAGGTAGGCTCCTGAGATGTGGTAAAAACATGTGGTTAGTAGACTCCAGAAATGAGGTAAAATCATGTGGTTAGCAGGCTCCCGAGATGTGCTAAAATCATGTGGATAGAATGCTCCAGAGATGTGGTAAAATTATGTGGTTAGCAGGCGCCCGAGGTGTGCTAAAATCATGTGGGTAGAATGCTCTAGAAATGTGGTAAAATTATGTGGTTAGCAGACTCCAGAGATGTGTTTAAATCATGTGGGTAGAATGCTCCAGAGATGTGTATAAACCCACATGTGGGTAGTATGCTGTTTACACTGGGTTTGTGCTTTGAGTTGTACTAATTGCCAGGGCCGGCCTCAGGCCACTGCAACCTATGCGGCCGCAGTGGGCCCCGCACTTTCATAGGCCCCGCCCCGAATTTATTTTCTAATACAAAATCTTAATTTTCACTTATGATCCTTATCCTCTACCCAGACTGGGCCCTGCGCAATCCGTTTCGCATAGGGCCCCGCAATTGTTAGGGTCGGCCCTGCTAATTGCCATATTTGTTTCGGTTTTCGGGTAGGGAGGTGGTAGGGATATGGGAAAACCGTCGATTTTTATATATATATACACGCAATACAGAATCTGTTTTATATTTGCGAACGTATTTATGACGTGTCCAGTTTTCTGAGAAGCAGAAAGGTCAAATTGCAGTTGCCATGTTGTTGCATTATCCCCCCCCCCACCCATTTTTTTTTTACAATACTCATATATTATAAATGTTACATAGATTACTCTTGCATGTACAGACTAATCTCAGTGGCAAAGGTCTACTCTACTGTCGTATGGCCAAAGACGGTACATCTGTTCTGTGTACCATTTAGTCAGAGCCAGTTTTATACGTTAAGCATGTCAAGGTGTATTGAAAGGTTTTTGCAACCTTGCACCCTCTCTTGATTTCAAAGCATATTTACCGCAATAACCCCCCCCCCCCCCCGTTTTTCCCCCTTCACTCCACGAAAATAACATGCCATTAACAATACAAATGAAGCCGAGTTTCCAGATCTTCGCGCAGCTCGACAATCACCATATCATGCAACATGGACAGACCGTGACAAAGGTTGACAAAAGAGCAATGAATATTTGCTCGAGTTCTTTTAGACTGCACTGACACAAAACGGAATAGGGCAGCGCCTTTGGGGGGGGGGGGCGAACCTTACACAGGTGTCGCCTAGAACTATTGGAAAAACACATTGTCATGTTTATGAGGTAGCAACGAAATAATTTTATGGTTGGGGGTCGCCACAAGTTTTATAGGACTTGTATTACAGGGTCGCGGCATCAGGAGGGTGAGAACCACTGAGATAGAGTAATAGTGTAATTAAAAGAATGGTAGTAGTGTCATTACAAGAATGGTGGTAGTGTAATTACAAGAATGGTGGTAGTGTAATTACGAGATGGGTAATAGTGTAGTTACGAGAATGGTAATCCCAGTCATAATACCAGTACTGACCCTGTGTGAAAGGCAAGTCATGGCTGCATCTCTATGATTGTCAACACATGTTTGGTGAATCCTGTGTGGGTTTCTGTAGTGCAAGGGGGGTGATGAATTTGTAGGGAGTGGGGGAAACCAAGGTGGAAAATGAAACCGTAAAACCTGTTGTTTTTTTCTCCGGGTCTTTTCATTTTTAAAAAAAAAAACAACCAAAAAAAACGAAAAAAAACCCTGATATGGTTTGAGGGGGTCAGAAAACATATTCCCCCCCCCCCCCCCACCACGACGGCACTTACCCCAGCTAGGCCACTGGCTGCTGACCCCGAAAGTCATCTTACTTAACTAAGGACTCTATTACCGCTGAACATTTATCACTTTCCGACTACGAATGAGACAATAAGACATTGAGACAATGAGACGTTGAGACAATGAGACGTTGAGACAATGAGACGTTGAGACAATGAGACGTTGAGACAATATGACATTGAGACAATGAGACACTGAGGCAATGAGACAATGCCTAAATGTGAGCTTCCACAAACAGTTTAAATTGCTTACATAGAAATCTATTACATATTTGACGCTTTGCTTACATAGAAATCTGTTACATATTTGACGCTTTGCTTACATAGAAATCTGTTACATATTTGACGCTTTGCTTACATAGAAATCTGTTACATATTTGACGCTTTGCTTACATAGAAATCTGTTACATATTTGACCTTTATTTTCAACATGCTCCATATTAAGGTGCACGTAAACGGGGGGGGGGGGGGAGCCACAGATTCGAAACTAAATTTAGGACATTGACATGGCTTAAATACTAAAACAAGTGCCATCACGGCATGTCCCCATCAAGGTGTTGGAGAGAGGATGGACAGATTACAGATTAGAGATAGGGCAAGCGCCATTACAGATTACATATTAGAGATAGGGCAAGCGCCATTACAGATTACATATTAGAGATAGGGCAAGCGCCATTATAGATTACAGATTAGAGATAGGGCAAGCGCCATTATAGATTACATATTAGAGATAGGGCAAGCGCCATTATAGATTACAGATTAGAGATAGGGCAAGCGCCATTATAGATTACATATTAGAGATAGGGCAAGCGCCATTATAGATTACAGATTAGAGATAGGGCAAGCGCCATTATAGATTACAGATTAGAGATAGGGCAAGCGCCATTATAGATTACATATTAGAGATAGGGCAAGCGCCATTACAGATTACATATTAGAGATAGGGCAAGCGCCATTATAGATTACAGATTAGAGATAGGGCAAGCGCCATTATAGATTACAGATTAGAGATAGGGCAAGCGCCATTATAGATTACAGATTAGAGATAGGGCAAGCGCCATTACAGATTACATATTAGAGATAGGGCAAGCGCCATTATAGATTACAGATTAGAGATAGGGCAAGCGCCATTATAGATTACATATTAGAGATAGGGCAAGCACCATTATAGATTACAGATTAGAGATAGGGCAAGCGCCATTACAGATTACATATTAGAGATAGGGCAAGCGCCATTATAGATTACAGATTAGAGATAGGGTAAGCACCATTATAGATCACAGATTAGAGATAGGCCCATCACGGCATTTCCCCATCAAGGTGTTGGAGAGAGGATGGGCAGATTACAGATTACAGACAGGGCAAGTGCGATTATGACAGCATGTCCCCAACAAGGTGTGAACCACGATGCTTCTCCACGTGCATGTTAAAATGTTTTTAAAATATCAATTTCAGATCACTTCAGTATCCGTCACGCTCAGTTGAACTTTGGTTTAGTAACAAATGGTTATAGAGTCAGTTGTACCCGAGGTAGCCAAATGTTGTTTAAATAATCCAGTGAGGTGTTTCCCAGGAAATGAGTAAAACAAAGAATGGGGAAAACCGGAAAAAAGGAACGCAACAAAACAACGAACGTATCGGCAGGAAGCCTTCATCAGTGAACAAACAACAGAAAAAACAGATTTAAATTTTAAACAATAGCACTTAGCAGAAAAGTGGCCCCCGAAAGGGCAGCCAAAGAAAGACCATTCTTTTGCTGCCCTCTCGGGTTTTTTTTTTTGGTTTTTTTTTTAGAAATCAGCGCAATCTGCTAGCGTTAGTGACATCGTTACATAAATAATTGTGTATTCTGATGATAAACACTTAGCGCACCTTACTTTTTATTCAACTTTTTATTCAACGCATAAAACGTCTTGGCTTTTTTTTTCTTTCTGTATCCACCAGTGCGCATGCGCCCGCTCTCCTTTAGTGCAGTACGGAACTGATCAGGCGGCGGAAGCTTTCCCGTAAACTGGTGTCTCGTTTTACCAAACTGTCGCTCAAGAAGTGACACATCTTTCTATCTATCATTGAACGAGCTGCTAATAAAACAAAATAAAAATATATTAGTAAAAGAATGTGATATTAGAATTTATTAGTAAAAGAATGTGATATAAGAATGTATAAGTAAAAGAATGTGATATTAGAATTTATTAGTAAAAGAATGTGATATAAGAATATATTAGTAAAAGAATGTGATATTAGAATTTATTAGTAAAAGAATGTGATATTACAATTTATTAGTAAAAGAATGTGATATAAGAATATATAAGTAAAAGAATGTGATATTAGAATTTATTAGTAAAAGAATGTGATATAAGAATATATTAGTAAAAGAATGTGATATAAGAATATATTAGTAAAAGAATGTGATATAAGAATATATTAGTAAAAGAATGGGATATAAGAATATATTAGTAAAAGAATGTGATATAAGAATATATTAGTAAAAGAATGTGATATAAGAATATATTAGTAAAAGAATGTGATATAAGAATTTATTAGTAAAAGAATGTGATATAAGAATATATTAATAAAAGAATGTGATATAAGAATATATTAGTAAAAGAATGGGATATGAGAATTTATTAGTAAAAGAATGTGATATAAGAATATATTAGTAAAAGAATGGGATATAAGAATATATTAGTAAAAGAATGTGATATAAGAATATATTAGTAAAAGAATGTGATATGAGAATATATTAGTAAAAGAATGTGATATAAGAATATATTAGTAAAAGAATGGGATATAAGAATATATTAGTAAAAGAATGTGATATAAGAATATATTAGTAAAAGAATGTGATATAAGAATATGTTAGTAAAAGAATGTGATATAAGAATATATTAGTAAAAGAATGTGATATAAGAATATATTAGTAAAAGAATGTGATATAAGAATATATTAGTAAAAGAATGGGATATGAGAATTTATTAGTAAAAGAATGTGATATAAGAATATATTAGTAAAAGAATGTGATATAAGAATATATTAGTAAAAGAATGTGATATAAGAGTATATTAGTAAAAGAATGTGATATAAGAATATATTAGTAAAAGAATGTGATATAAGAATATATTAGTAAAAGAATGTGATATAAGAATATATTAGTAAAAGAATGTGATATAAGAATATATTAGTAAAAGAATGTGATATAAGAATATATTAGTAAAAGAATGTGATATAAGAATATATTAGTAAAAGAATGTGATATAAGAGTATATTAGTAAAAGAATGTGATATAAGAATATATTAGTAAAAGAATGTGATATAAGAATATATTAGTAAAAGAATGTGATATGAGAATATATTAGTAAAAGAAAGGGATATAAGAGAATTTATTTTTTAATCTTTGATAGAAATCTGGTGCCGGAATGTTCCTGTGAGCTAAACAAAAAAATTTGAAATAGAATCATAGAAGCGAAACCACATTGAAAGTAGGACCACATAACGCAGTTAGAAAACTTATACAAACCGTGACGTCGGCTAATTTTGACGCGCTGTCGGTGCACCCTATGGGGTGTCGGAAATTATGATTGGGCCGGGTAGGAGTACACATCCGCAATATACCGACCATCACTGCCTTCAAAACTGCACTCAAAACACATCTCTTTAAACTCTACTATCCTGAGTGATTCCCCCTCTGACCGATAAACGATACTGCTGTGTGCCGTCCATGGCGTCACATGTCAATAGTTATGGAATGTGTGGAGCGAATACACAATCGTTTTGTTTTATTTAATTAATGTATGTTAATTTTTAAGTTCATGATTATGTTTGTTAAATTGTATGTACAGCGTGGTGAGCCCAGCTCTAGGCTGGGGTATCGCGCTATATAAAACTAAGACTACTACTATTAATAATAATAGTCGGTGAAGGTTGAAATTTAAATCAGTGTCTTTGACTGTTGTACGTACGTTACTTTGACAACCCCCCCTTCGACCCCACCCCCGATTGACTTCGGAGCGTTAACTTTGACCTCTGAGCCTTTTTTGGTTTCTGCAACTGAATGCGGAAGACGGACTACCGGGTTGCCCCCGCCGTGCGTGTTTGGAAACGGAAAGAAAAGAAGTGCTAATTTTTAAAATTGTTAAAAACATGTTTTTTTTCTCCCCGCCTAAACCCATTTTCAGTTTTTACGACCGTAAGCGGTAAAGGAAATCCTTTTTTTTTAAGCACTGCCATATCATTCGGCTTCCAAGCGACATTTTCATAGCAAAGTCTTTAGTACCATCCCATGACCTCCTCGCAGCCTGCAGTAGCTATTCAACGCTTACAAAGCAGATGCTGGATATCCTATATTTTAAATGATTTGTTCCATGGGCGTGTGTCTCTTGGTTTGTGTTTTGGATACGTGATTTGTAAGTGAGCGTATTTTGGGTGTGGAGATTTGTTGTGTGGCTGTTTGAAATGTGGGTTGGACTGGTGACGTTCCTGGGGCATAACAGATGACGGTGCCCGTCGTCACAACTGAGCCATCGAGCTACCCTACAAGCAGACCGACTTCCGTATAATTCAGTTCCCCGCCGAAACTAAAAGGTTGCAGATGTCACAGTTTGGGACCGTAACACCAGGGACCCAGATGTCACAGTTTGGGACCGTAACTCCAGGGACTCAGATGTCACAGTTTGGGACCGTAACACCAGGGACCCAGATGTCACAGTTTGGCGGACATGGATAATCAGATATACAAACTTGTTAAAGTTGATTCACGCCTGCAAGGTCAAATGAACCTAAATGTTAACTTTTTTGCACAAATTAACAAAATAACATTACATCATGAGGATTTCGTATCACATATTTTATAAATTATAGCTAAGAAAATTTAAAATATCTCGCATTCTTTGGAAAAATTCCAATGGTTTTGAGCTATTTCAAATACCCCGTTATTTGACACTCAAGGTTTATACTTAGTTTGTTGATGAAATGTAACATGAGACGTCATCTTCTGATATGTATGTTCTGTGATCTTCGGCGTTTTCGGGAATCTCGCAACGCTATCGTGCTCATACTCATAACTGACCTACAGTCCAGCTTGACAATGTTCTGTGTTATTCCGTGGTTTCGTTCTATTTCCGCCCCTGTGTCTGGAGAGCTATTTTACGATCGACGTGAAAATACCTATTTATCATATTTATCATATTTATAATAAGAGTTACAACTACTTGAACCAAGTATCCTGTCTAACATATCGATTCTACCAAGAATCATGTCGACCATATCAATTCTAACAAGTATCCTTTCTACCATATCGATACTACCAAGCAATGTTCCCTTTAAGCTGCGTGGCTGTGCGGCCGCGCAGCTACCTCACAGATGCCGTGCAGCAGTTTTGAGCATACGCGCAGCAAATTTTTATAAAAAGAAATTCGAACAGATATGCTGCACTCAGCAAAGTAAAACTTTGCACACGACGTTATGATTTTGCACACGAACCATCAAACCTTAGAGGGAACATTGCTACCAAGTATCCTGTCGACCATATCGATTCTACCAAGTATCCTTTCTACCATATCGATAGTACCAGGTATCCTGTCCACCATATCGATTCTACCAAGTATCCTGTCCACCATATCGATTCTACCAAGTATCCTGTCGACCATATCGATTCTACCAAGTATCCTATCGACCACATCGATTCTACCAAGTATCCTGTTAACCTTATCGATTCTACCAAGTATCCTGTCGACCATATCCTTTCGACCATATGGCTCGACAGGAAATATTTCTGAAATTTGGCCCCGTCTGCTGAAAAGGTTGGCCACCACCGGTATAAGGCAAATGGGACACTTTTTAAAATCCTTTATATTAAATTCACTTCTGTTCGTAGGTTCCTGGCTGGCTGTATGGCAGACTAAATGGCTGGCAAAATCTTCTGAAGGCTAATTTTGAGCACCCCCCCCCCACCTCATTTCCAACCTCCAAAAAATATGTTTGTTTTTTTTCATTTTTTCAAGAGGAACACGAAGGAAAATTCCAGATAACTGCGCTAAATGAGAATCTTAATAATAAATTATCGCTAGTGCGTTTAGTGCTTAATATTTTCTTTTGTTCTTCTGAAATTGTAGGTGAAATAAATCTGCGGTGTAAAAGCGAGTGGGTCATTAAAATATTAATATACTTCAGGGGCGTGAAAAAAGTGCAGTTGTGAAACTTGGGGGGCGGGGGGGGGGGGCACTAACTGAGATTATTATAATGTGGGTCACTTAAATGCATGTATTGTCCGATTCCTCCCCCCCCCCCCCAGTTTAAAATAATTGGCTATTATTACATTTGGAGTGAGTACGTCTAGGTGTTTAACGTGCGTGGGAAGGAGAAAGACACCATCAAACACCACAAAGGGCTACTCCACCGCTAGGGGCGCCACTGGATACATTGGTATACCAGTGTTCCCAAACCTGTTTGTCTCCCCACGCCCATCTGAACACCTAAACGGTTTAACGCCCCCCCCCCCCAACTTTGTCCTGCCTAACCTTGCCCTCATCCCTTTGATACGTAAATTACACCCCCCCCCCCCCCGAGACTTAATGTCCCCCAAAATATTTTTCAATTTGCCTTCCCTGTGGGGCTTTTTGCCTCAGGTTGGGAATCACTCTTCCCGTCCAGTGCAGCGTCGCTTCGGTTGGAGTCTTAAAACTAAAAAGTTGTAACACGGTAAAGTTAAGTCGTATGTATTTGTTTACAGCCCAATTTGTAACAACCCCATTTATGTTGTTTAATGTGTGGGGAAAGGTGAGTTGGGGGAACGTCCCCCCTCCTTTTTTAATAGCGAAAACACACGCAAACACGAAAATGGTCCAGGATTGTTTTACCCCACCAATCACAATGAGGCGCGTGACGTCATCACGAGTCACGTGGAGTCATTAAATTGTCTCGTATAACCGCAAGTCTGACAGGAGGCGCTGGTTTCGTGCGGTAAACGGATCTCTCTCTCTCGTCTACCCCTGGCGTGTAAACAACGGTAAATGAGACGTCACGTGACCTGGGCGAGACAGAGAGAGAGAGAAGCACGTGTATGGGGGAGGGAGGGGACGTACCTGGAATAAATTTTGCTCGGGGGGGGGGGGAGTACTTTCCAAAAATGCACCCTATATTAAGCACCCTCGTAACAATATACTTAATGATCTATGTAAACAATATCAAGTACGCTACCAGATGGCGCTGTTTTCATTTAAGTAAAATTCCCGCTAACAAGCGCTGAATGAAATTCTCCAAAACACTACAATTGCGTTTGGTGCGTAATATTTTCTTTTGTTTTTACTGACACAGTTGGCGTAGTAAATCTGCGGCGTAAAAAGGGGGTAAGACATACGAATATAAATAGACTTCAGGGGCGAGGTTGGGGGAGGACGGGGGTAGCATTCTTAAAAAGTGCGTTACTTGAATGCGAGTTTTGTCAAGTAACTTTAGGAGATGGTAAGCGCGCGCATTGCCGCCGCCATTGTTTGGTGGGATAGAGCTCATCATTATTCTTACAAATTATAAACGCCAAAAGTACCGCCCGAGGCGGTCTCCCCCCGTTTAAGAATCACCCCCAAAATATAAGCCTCTGCCTGTGGTTTCGGATGTGGGTTTATGGGTGCAAAGACAATTCATTATTTTTGTTTTTCGTACCTTACCGTTAGGTCCAAGTTTTAGGTGGATAGACAATCAGGGACAAATAAATATGTAGTCAAAGTTTTAGATGGATAGACAAGCAGGGACAAATAAATATGTAGTCAAAGTTTTAGATGGATAGACAAGCAGGGACAAATAAATATGTAGTCAAAGTTTTAGATGGATAGACAAGCAGGGACAAATAAATATGTAGTCAAAGTTTTAGATGGATAGACAATCAGGGACAAATAAATATGTATTCAAAGTTTTAGATGGATAGACAAGCTGGGACAAATAAATATGTATTCAAAGTTTTAGATGAATAGACAATCAGGGACAAATAAATATGTATTCCAAGTTTTAGATGGATAGACAATCAGGGACAAATAAATATGTATTCCAAGTTTTAGATAGATAGACAAGCAGGGACAAATAAATATGTATTCAAAGTTTTAGATGGATAGACAAGCAGGGACAAATAAATATGTATTCCAAGTTTTAGATGGATAGACAATCAGGGACAAATAAATATGTATTCAAAGTTTTAGATGGATAGACAATCAGGGACAAATAAATATGTATTCACAGTTTTAGATGGATAGACAAGCAGGGACAAATAAATATGTATTCAAAGTTTTAGATGGATAGACAAGCAGGGACAAATAAATATGTATTCCAAGTTTTAGATGGATAGACAATCAGGGACAAATAAATATGTATTCAAAGTTTTAGATGGATAGACAATCAGGGACAAATAAATATGTATTCAAAGTTTTAGATGAATAGACAATCAGGGACAAATAAATATGTATTCAAAGTTTTAGATGAATAGACAATCAGGGACAAATAAATATGTATGTGCATTGTTTACTTTACAAAATTTCAAGTACGCAAAGTCTGGGATTTTAAACCTGTCGTCAGCGAACCCAAGCAGGGTCCGTGTAAAGGTGTCAGGTGGGTCTGTGTGACGGTGTCAGGTGGGTCCTTGTAAATGTGTAAGGTGGGTCCATATAAAGGTATCAGTTGGGTCTTCGTGAAGGTGTCATATAGGTCCGTGTAAAGGTGTCAGGTGGGTCCGTGACAAAGTGTCAGGTGGGTCTGGGTAAATGTGTAAGGTGGGTCCTTGTAAAGGTATCAGGTGGGTCCGGGTAGATGTGTAAGGTGGGTCCTTGTAAAGCTATCAGGTGGGTCAGTGTAAAGGTATCAGTTGGGTCTTTGTAAAGGTGTCATATAGGTCCGTGTAAAGGTGTTAGGTGGGTCCGTGACAAAGTGTCGGGTGGGTCCGTGTCAAGGTGTCAGTTGGGTCCGTGAGCTGCATTTCCTTAGAAATTATATTTTATGCATTTTTGCAAACGCTATTCTAAAACAGGCCAAGTTGCCTTCATCAGACTGCCGAATGTGAACACTGAACAGAAAGGGCTTAGAACCCTTGCATTAAGTGGCCGTTTATTGGGCAGTTACGTAATCCTATTGTCGACTAGACCCTCGTCATAGTTTCCACCACATCAGAGTAGTGCTCAGCACTATCCCATTAAAACTTTTAAGTCCATTTATTTAACACTAGCACCTATGACCCCGACGTTGCCGGGATAATAATGGCGGGCTCTTAGCGAGTATTTCTACCTGCTGTTGATGAATGCCCATCACAATTCCTTATATTAAAAAGAAAGTAGCTGCGTAATGACGTTTACGTTTCTAGCGTCATTCAACGTTTTCAGGAAGTGTTTTTCTGCTATATATTATTATACGCCCACCCAAACACGTTTAAGCGCGCCCCTGAACTACAATTTTTGTCCCTATACATGACTTGGAATTATTACCACATCTTAATGATCACTAAAGAAATCCTTATTGTCACTAAAGGAGTTCACTGACGGCGGATTTCTATGCTAGAGAAATACTTTAGATGTCTTATGCTTTTAAATGGTTCAATGTTGGTCTCTGAAAATTGTGAAAACTTAATCATAAATTTACAACAAAATCTCTATAAACCAATTTTAAATATATTGTATATTAACTGAATTCGATATACTGATATATTGTCATTTGGATCCCATGTTAGGGATTGCCTGCTGTCTGGGGGTTTACAAAGAGTGTGTCATATTCATCTCAATCTTTTCATTTTAAATGTATTTGTCTTCAGCAAAAGACTCTTGGTATGTCCTTTCCGGTAAGTCTTTGTTGGTGATGGTGTTTGGCCATTTGATGTTCAGGGTCTTTCTAAGGCGAGCGTTTATGAAGACTTGTACCCTCTGCGTGATGCTCGCTGTTGTTCTCCAAGTTTCGGCTCCATAGAGTAGGCCTGTTTTGGCCTTTGTGTTGAAATTTCAGACTTTAGTTTGCAGAGTCAGCACCTTTGACTCCCATACGTTTATTTCATAGCGCAAATCCTCAACTAGCATTTCCAATTGTAGCCCTGAAATCAGCTTAGGATACAGCATTTATGTCTATGGTGCTGCCCAAGTAGGTGAAGGCCGGTGCTGCCCAAGAAGGTGAAGGCCGGTGCTAGCCAAGTAGGTGAAGGCCAGTGCTGCCCAAGCAGGTGAAGGCCAGTGCTGCCCAAGTAGGTGAGGGCCAGTGCTGCCCAAGTAGGTGAAGGCCAGAGCTGCCCAAGCTGGTGAAGGCCGGCGCTGCCCAAGCTGGTGAAGGCCGGTGCTGCCCAAGTAGGTGAAGGCCGGTGCTGCCCAAGAAGGTGAAGGCCGGTGCTGCCCAAGTAGGTGAAGGCCAGTGCTGCCCAAGAAGGTGAAGGCCAGTGCTGCCCAAGTAGGTGAAGGCCAGTGCTGCCCGAGCAGGTGAAGGCCAGTGCTGCCCAAGCAGGTGAAAGCCAGTGCTGCCCAAGAAGGTGAGGGCCGGTGCTGCCCAAGAAGGTGAAGGCCGGTGCTGCCCAAGAAGGTGAAGGCCGGTGCTGCCCAAGAAGGTGAAGGCCAGTGCTACTCAAGAAGGTGAAGGCTAGTGCTGCCCATTAGGTACAGGCCTGTGCTGTCCAAGCAGGTGAAGGCCAGTGCTGCCCAAGTAGGTGAAGGCCAGTGCTGCCCAAGAAGGTGAAGGCCAGTGCTGCCCAAGAAGGTGAAGGCCAGTGCTGCCCAAGAAGGTGAAGGCCAGTGCTGCCCAAGAAAGTGAAGGTCTACAGACATTTACGGACACATTGACGCTACTTAAATTTAGTTGGGGCTGGCAACCTTGACCCATTCGCAGTGACGTTGCGAAAGCAAAGCAAAAACGATCTGCCCTAAGCTATTCGTTGGTGGTCTACAACTCAACGCTGTGACCCCCCCCCCTCCCCCACCAACGTGACTGATTTGTACCGCTACAAAGCCATGGCCAACTGTCCGTCCGTCCATTTGTTTGTTGGGGTCACCAACGATCTTTTCAACTTCGTTTGCTCTACGTTTGCACACACACACACAAAAAGACCCTTTGTCATTTCCCATAAAACACGTGAATTAAATAGGAAAAACGAAAGGGACAAATGAAAGGGACAACAAATGGGACAGCAAAGGGGAAAAAAATGGGACCGACGAATATTCGAGCCCCGTTTCATTTTGAAAATGACCTAAGGAATTCAAGTTTGGGAATAACTAATGCGTTTTGAAATGTTTACTATAGGACATCTTGTAGTCACAGGGGTTCTCAATCAAGTCCCTAACGGCAAATAAGGACATTAAGAAGGCCATACGCAACTTCATTAAGCGTATTAATAAAAATGCAATTTTATTTGCTTAAGTGCCTAATGATTTGATTTTAAAACAGAGAGCGTTCCTTAATTATTTAAAAAAATGTATTCTACGAGGCCCTTGGTTGATTTTTTAATTACAGAACCGCTAACACTTCGAAAAATTACAAATTCCCTATGCTTTATGATGTACTGTTTAAGTCCCACCTACTCGACGACTCACGTTTAGTACTCTCGACACCAGTTACATACATATTTCAGTAGGGCGGAATTTTAATTAAGAGACGATCTGTGATGCATGGTTCCTTACTTCTTGTTTGCAAAGCGTTCCTTACAAGGCTGTGACTGTGTTTGTATGTTCAGTGTAGTGTATTGGCAGATACGACTTGAACTCGGTTACCGCATCGCTGTGCAAATATCTTCGAATCCGCATTTTTTCTGTTGCAATGGGCCGCGCAGAGTGATTTATTCAAGTACGGAAGTTATGGAATTGCCAGCCTTAGTTCACATGATGCCCTCTGAAAAGAACGTCTTATATAATATATACATATATACATACATATATATACATACATATTATCGTGGTTGGCGTCTACAGCAATACAGAACTCATTAACGTATGCCTATAGCTGTAACCTCTAACCCCACTTTTCTAACAATCAACTACAACAACAACACAAATGTGTTTTTTTGCCTGTGCGGCTGATGTCGTGCTGTTAAAGAAACCGACTGCGTAGGTAATCATATGATGATGTCTTTGAACACTGAACACACATACACATACACACACAACTATTTTGTTTGTTTTGTTTATATGTTCTCACTTCGGTGTGTTTATTTTTTTTTTTTAAAATTACTTAAAACAAAGCCAACCATAATTTTTTTCACAGAATTGGATGAAGCTATTTCATTTCGAGACCACGTAGCTATAGAAAATACCCTATGGTTTATTTTTGTGTAGTGTGAACGTGTGCACCGTTTCTGTTAGAACCTAATGACGTGTTTAAGTAAGCTGCACCTAAATTCTTTCTTTAAAAAAAATACATGTCCGCTATTTCACAGTGCATTTCCTAGAAGTTGACTCAGGGTGCCTTGGGAAAACCCTCGGATTCAGCAAAGTTCGCCGAAAATCAAAACACTTTGGGAGCCACTGGAACTGAAACTACATCTGCATTTCCTTTTTTTTTTAAATTTAATTCTTCGTTTTTATTTAGAACCCTTGAGCTTCCTAAAAAATCATTTCCGTGACCTTGGCGTGACCTTGGCTCAAACAGTTTACATCTCAGCTCGAAATCAAAAAGACGTTTCTAAACTGCACATGTCTGACGGTCCTTTGCTGCCGGCTGGGCACATATTGACTTAGAGGGCCGTCACATAATTCCTTTGATAAGCCCCCCAAGACAGGAACGGCATGGGATGAATATAAATTCAAAAATTCCCCCCCCCACCTCTGAAAAATGGACGCCCCTTTACGGCGGTGCAGTGTGTGGCGGTGCAGTGTGTGGTGGTGCAATCGAAAAAATGTCGAACGTTGCCCAGAGACTGCTTAAGTCTACTGACCAGCAATCAGACCATATTAAGGGAGACGCCGGAGCTTTTCACAATATAACGGCCTCGGCTGACGCATTGGTGACCAGCTCCGTCTGTTTGGCGCCTTGCCATCCCAACATTTTCGGACTGCCTCTATGGTGAATGGCGCTGTCTTATTAAGTTGTGTTTGTTGTTGTTGTCGGTACAGGAAATAAAAACAAAGCACAATTGTGTGTCATGCCCCCGCACTAAGTGAGGACACAAGGACATATTAGGTCAACCCGTTCCTGCCTGCCTGGTCGGCTTGTTTATTATGACGTCACCGCTTATGATTAAGGAGGAGTAAAAATAAAATACCTTTAAAAAAGTTTCAACGAAAGGTAAGATAACTCTTGCTAACAATTATATATATATTGTGGGTGTTAACTTCTAAGAATGGATGAACTTTAGTTTTGAAATGTATTTCTTATTTAAACTGAGCGTAAACTACTAATGAAAAGTTTACTTATACATAGTACACATATACAAAATATATATAGAGATATAGTGAATAGGAGCGTGTTTCGCGTGGGCATAGAGAGGGCGTGGGATCTCCTACTCTGCAAAACCAATTAATTTTGGGGGCATTTGGGGGGCATTTTGGGGGGGGGGGGGCATTTGTTGTTGGTTTCTTTTTGGGGGGGGGGGCTTTTCGAGAGGGGGGGGGTACTTTTTGTGTTGTTTTTTATTCGTTTTGGCTACAATAATATCTTTGTGAGGCTGTTCTCTTGTGGGGAGTTTCTCGCTGGCTTTTGGACGTTGATCAGGTGGGACGCACCCTTCTACAGCGCTAAGGACACAATTTTGCGTGTGTGTTTGTGCGTATGTGTGTGCCTTGGGAAGGGAGGGGGTAATGTGTATTATAAATTAGTTATGTTTATGTAATATTAAATCATTCTTTGTTTGTAAAAACCTCACTCAGCCTTTATGGTCTATGGACTAATAATTCTTGTTTAATTCGACTTCCGTGTGGCTTAAAGATTGTACAATTAACGTTTTCGGGGGGGGGGGGGTGGGGGAGACGGGTGGAGGCGATGCCGCTGATTGGTTCACACCAAATAGGTGGCGCAATAATGTGGGCCACAGTCCAAGTCTCTAGGGCAAGAAATATTGGCTCAATTCATCGGGTGCTACTGCACTGGTGTGTGTGGTCGGCTCCTGTCACTAGAAAAGGGAATTGTGCGTAATGAGTCGTTGACATTAACCACTGCTCTTGATATGTCCTATTTAAGGTCCCCGTTTCTCAGAAATCCGGGGTCTGTTACTCTAACGAACAATGCATAGATTTGTTGTACTATTTTATAAATGTATTATTTATTTGTGTGTGTGCTTAAAAGTTTAAACAACGACATCAAATGACTACGCTTCAACCCTTAATACAGTGGTTCTCAACCTTCCTAAAACCGCGAACCTTTACCACAGTCCCTCATGGTGGGATGACCCCAAACCACAAACTTAGTTTCGTTGCTACTTCATAAATGTGTTTTCCGAAGGTCTTAGGCGACACCCCTGTGTAAGGGTCGTTCGTTCCCCAAAGGGCTCGCGACCCACGGGCTGAGAACCGCTGGTTTAAACGTTGTCAAATATTAACTGATGCATTCTTAAAAGTCGAGAAAATCGATCGCCAGATTACTCAATCACATTAGGTCAACTTCATCGTGAGAAATCTGATGCGCGTAGAGCAGCGGTTCTCAACCTGTGGGTCGCGACCCCTTTGGGGGTCGAATAAACCTTTTCCAAGGGTCGCCTAAGACCATTGGAAAACACATTTACTCTACAGTTATGAAGTAGCAACGAAAATAATTTTGTGGTTGGGGGTCGCCACAACATGAGGAACTGCATTAAAGGGTCGCAGCATCAGGAAGGTTGAGAACCACTGCTGTAGAGTATGGACAGTTCAGGTAACGTAAAAATGTATGCGTTAATGGGGTGGGGGGTGCTGTGACAGTCACCAATGTTGGACGGCGCGTTCGAACATACAACACACCTGGACACAAGACAGTTGTACTGGTCTGACCGCGAACAGACAGAAGAGACACAAACATGGCTGTCAAACCAGTCTGCTGTGGTTAGGGGTGTGAGAGTAATTTGATGAATGAATACAAATGATAAAATTAAAGGTAAGAAAGAAAAGAAAGAAGGAATGATAGAAAGAATGAAAGAAAGAAAGAAAGAAAAGAAAGAAAAGAAAGAAAAGAATGGAAAGAAAGAAAGAAGGAAAGAAAGAAAGAAAGAAAGAAAGAATTGAAAGAAAGAAAGAAAGAAAGGAAGAAAGAAAGAAAGGAAGAAAGAAAGAAAGAAAGAAGGAATGATAGAAAGATCGAAAGAAAGAAAGGAAAATAAATAAAGAAAGAAAGAAAGAAAGAAAGAAAGAAAGAAAAGAAAAGAAATAAAGAAGGAACGAAAGAAAGAAAGAAAAAAGGGGGTGGGGTGAAATTTCAAGGCCAGGTCATTAGGATCAATTACCGCGTAGCTCAGAATTTAATTTTCGTGGATGCACATTTACAGGAAGTTAATGAGTCAGCAGCAGTCACTACCCCCCTCCCCCACACACACCCACCCCACACTTTGTCCAGCGTGCAATGTCTATTAGACTCACTAACATACATCCTCAAAGCTCCCCAGCCCCCCGCCCCCAGGCAGTGACCTCAACCATAATTTGGGTCAAAAAAATGTAGACATGCGACATTTCGGACCTAAGTCTGCCATCTTATCGACTTGAAGTGTTTGTCAGGCAGAGCAACAGAGTGCAGAAGTGGTTTCTATATCCGCCCGACCCCCCCCCAACCAAACCGATGCCCTCCCCCCCCCCCCATCTCATCACTCTTCATCCTGTATCTTAAGGATTGTCTGAAATAGCTGTCTTCCGTCAATTTCTGATTGGTCGATACTGATCGCGTTTATCGGACGTGAATAGAACTCTCTGACCCAAAGTGTCAATGCGGGACGTGACCAGAACTCTCTGACCCAAAGTGTCAAAGACGGACGTGACCGCAACTCTCTGACCCAAAGTGTCAATGAGGGACGTAGCCAGAACTCTCCGACCCAAAGTGTTGAAGACGGATCTGACCGGAACTCTCTTACCTAACGTGTAAAAGAGTTATAAAAGAGTTATACACCAAGAGAATATATATATATTTGTAGCGAGACTATTTTTTCAATGCTAGACTTTGTCATGTCCGTAGGGCGGCCTTGACTTCGCTGCGCCTCATTCATTCTCCCCCCTCCCCGGCCACACACACACAATATGCAGAATACACGTAAGCAATGAGTCACACAAATATATGAAGTGGACCGAAAAGTGACGCTAAGAGAGTTGGGCGGACCGGCCTCTGGAAATCACTGGCACAGGAAGGGCGGGGGTGTAGGGGGACCGTCAGCCCCGGGAGGCAGGTTTTATATATATATATATATATATAATGAGTGGCGCCATTTTTGGTCAACTGAAAAATGTTTCTGTTTGGGAGGGGGTGGCAACAACCATGACCCGCCCCGGGCGCCCCTAACCCTAGCTACGCCACTGCCGGACGGGTTGCCCCGTATGTAGAACAATCATCTTCATGGGCCATAGAGGGACTTGGGGCAGTTCTGCTTTTCCTTGTCTTGCGCTTTTCTTGGGCCGTGAGAGCGCTACGTCTGCTCTCAGTGGATTGCGCTCCTACAGGGAGTCTCACCTCGCAGGCTTGTGCGACCCGGAGCCAGTGATTTTCCATGAGTTCATGTCGGTATCCATGGATCTGAGGGATGATTTCAGGCAACACAAGGTTCATAATAGAAGGTCGTATCACTGTACGAACATAGGAGCCAGAATGGCTCAATACATTGACCGTGGCCCCTCAAATGTTAGAAGACGAATGCTAATAGGCCTACTTGTAAAACCCGATTGTTATTCGTTTCGAATACAGTGGAACCTGCGAATAGCACAATCGTCCCGTGACAGGTTGAGCTAGTGTATATGCCAGGGACAGCGTCACAGCAACGTTCACTTTGGGGGGGGGGCGCGCCCTCACTGTATGTTTTATGTACAGTCGGGGTAAATTATGTTTAATTAAAGCACAAGAAGTCTTAAAGGAGAATTTTGACCTCGATATCGCCGTCCGAATGTCCTGATCTTTCGTTAACATAATTTAACACCACGAATGCAATAATCTAGACCAGTGGTCGGCAAACTCATTAGTCGAAAGAGCCAAAGTTCAGCATCAGGGCGATTTTTAAAAAAAAAATACGAGAGCCACATTTCTTTTCAAGAATCTATTAAAAACATGTTTTTCAGAGTCAAAATCGATTTGTGGCCGACTGGCCGAGCCGCACACGGGTCGCTAAAGAGCAGCATGCGCCACGCGAGCCGCGGTTTGCCGACCACTGATCTATAGAATACAAACGCGTGCTTCGCCTACAAGGGCATCAATAAATTGTTTCATTTCACCTGACATGACATGATTGTATATGACCTGACATGACACGTCATGACCTGACATGACGGCGCTTCGTTTCAACAAAAAAAAAAAATAATAATAAATAAAAATACATGACCACATGAAGATTAAGATTAGCAGTGGGTTAATCCAGGACTTATATTTTATGGCCCGTTGACATAAATCCGCCCGCCATGACCATGACACAAGACGTTTGTCACACCAGAAGAACCCGCTGTCATCGGTATCGATGTCAACCGATGCAGACCGTGGGAAGATCACAACGTTCGTTTTTCAGAAGCTGCCAAGAGTTTGTTAATGGACATTTAAAAAAAAAGAAAATTAAAATTCGATATATGGCTAATTGCCAAATTAGAATCTTGGGTGGGGGAGATGTCCTAGGACAGTGGTTCTCAACCTTCCTAATGCCGCGACCCTTTAATACAGTTCCTTATGTTGTGGCGACCCCTAGCTACAAAATTATTTTTGTTTCTACTTCGTAACTGTAGAGTATATGTGTTTTCAGATGGTCTTAGGCGACCCCTGGGACCCCAAAAAGAGTCGTGACCCACAGGTTGAGAACAGCTGTTCTAGGATAAATATGACGTCATTGTCGAAGAGAAGATTACTGCCATCACCTCTGACAGGTTGCATTTCGTGTTTTTTTTAAAAATACTTTTTTTAACGTAATATTTTTACTCATCCATTTGGTCTCCTCTTAAAAATCAACCCCCCCCCCCCCCCCGAATATTGAGTCGCCCGGCGTATACATGCATTTTACAGTCAATAATAGTTTTTACATTCATCGACCTAATGCCTTCTTCTTCCACTGACAATAAACTGTGTTTAGGTTGACAGCCAAACAGTGGTGTTGCTGGGGTTAGGGGAGGGGGCAGGACGCACAAACCCCTCACCTTCAACGGAAGAAAAAAGCCCGTTGCAGTTGGCAGGAAATGCCGCCCCTGAATTAAAAAAAAAAAAGTGCCATCCGTTGCGGACAACCCTCTCCGTAGCCCCCTTTTTTTCCTAATGGAAAAAAAAACATTTAAAGTAGACAAAACACACAGCAGGTGAGCAGTGCCGCCTAAACCCTTCCCCCCCCCCCCAAATGCCCCACCTGTGCGCATTACACAAATAAATTCCCCCACCCTCCTCCCCTTCCCCCACCCCTCTCTGTGGACCAGCTATTTTAAAAAAGCTACCGCTGGTGACGCAAGGAGATATTCCGCCGTCCAACTTCGCGGCCTCTTTGTTACGTCTATAAGTTTACAAATTTTAGGATTAAAAAAAAAATAAAAAGAAAATAAAAACATAAACTTGCATTGCAATAAATGGCCAACTAATAAACTTTGGTTAGCTTTTTTGTAAAGTTTGCTGTCTAACATTTCCACACCCAATGCCATTTATATAAAAAAAAAATTACAATACATTTTTAAAAAACAAATATATTTTTTTAATGTTGTAGTAAATTCCTACATTAGTCAGGGTGCCCCCTCTCCAAATCCCTCTTATGACTTTCCATTTGCAACCCTTCGACGCCCGCGATTTCTGCGCTCCTTGCCAATCAAAGTGACCACGCCGCTGACCCTTAAAAAAATCCCCGGATGCTTGTCATCAAAAATGATTTTTCTCCAACAAGAATATGAGTTTCCGACATTCAGATTCCAATGGCCGGGGTCAAAATCATAACCCCCCCCCCCCCAGGGGTTGTTGTCAAAACTGGAATGAAGGAGTGAATGTACGGTGGGGGCGCCGATATTAAGAGCTAGCGCTGCAGCCCTGGTCGACTTAATCTCTAATTTTGGCACTAATAGGTCCATGTGACCCTGAACGCCTGAATCCCCCCCCCCCCTCCCCTCACCCAGGATAAAATTGTCAAGAAGAAACACCGGTCAGAACCCTTGGGCCCTGCGGGGCCCCACTAATTTCCCCTAACACGAATTGAAGATGTTAGAGAGGAGAGGGGGGGCCTTAATGTTTTCCTTTGTTCAGCGCCCTCGTTACTGACGCCCTAAACCCACAGCCCCCAAAATAAATAAAAACAATAAGAACCAACGTAACAAACAACATACAAACAAACAACATACAAACAACAAACATATAAACAAACAACCATACAAACAACAAACATACAAACAAACAACCATACAAACAACAAACATACAAACAACAAACATATAAACAAACAACCATACAAACAACAAACATACAAAAAAAACACAACATACAAACAACAAACAGCAAACAAACAACAAGTAACAAACAAACGAACAACAAACAAAAAAAAAAAAACTGCTTCGACTGTCTGATTATCGGGGGTCAAGGGTCAAGTATAACAATGTCGCAGATCGTCATGTCACAACCCACTGCGCCTTGGTTGGTATTACTGCTTCAAATCCTGCCACTGCTCCAGTATGCATCTGTACCCCCCTTACCTACTAATATGTTGTTACTAGTATTACACTACCGTCGTAGAAGGGTTAAGGCGTATAAGCTTCGGGTTCAGGATGTCAACGTCGCTATGATCTAACGCAGTACACAACAGCAAGACGTTAGTGCACGGACTATTGACTCTCACCCACCACAATAACAATGGAAGTACGTAGCCCGGGATCTTAACAAGTACAGACTTTAACTGTGTTAACATGTCGGTTCATTTATCAATTTGACTTTGTCCTTCCGGTTAATGGCGCGCCTAGTTATCCAGTTTCATACGCTTTGCCGTTGATGTAACAACACTTTGCCGTTGATGTAACAACACTTTGCCGTTGATGTAACAACTCTTTGCCGTTGATGTAACAACACTTTGCCGTTGATGTAACAACTCTTTGCCGTTGATGTAACAACACTTTGCCGTTGATGTAACAACTCTTTGCCGTTGAAGTAACAACTCTTTGCTGTTGATGAAACAACTCTTTGCCGTTTATGTAACAACACTTTGCCGTTGATGTAACAACACTTTGCCGTTGATGTAACAACTCTTTGCTATTGATGTAACAACACTTTGCTGTTGATGTAACAACACTTTGCCGTTGATGTAACAACACTTTGCCGTTGATGTAACAACTCTTTGCTGTTGATGTAACAACACTTTGCTGTTGATGTAACAACACTTTGCCGTTGATGTAACAACACTTTTCCGTTGATGTAACAACTCTTTGCTGTTGATGTAACAACACTTTGCTGTTGATGTAACAACACTTTGCCGTTGATGTAACAAATCTTTGCCGTTGATGTAACAACACTTTGCCGTTGATGTAACAACACTTTGCCGTTGATGTAACAACACTTTGCCGTTGATGTAACAACTCTTTGCAGTTAATGTAACAACACTTTGCCGTTGATGTAACAACACTTTGCCGTTGATGTAACAACTCTTTGCCGTTGAAGTAACAACTCTTTGCTGTTGATGTAACAACTCTTTGCCGTTGATGTAACAACTCTTTGCTATTGATGTAACAACACTTTGCCGTTGATGTAACAACACTTTTCCGTTGATGCAACAACTCTTTGCCATTGATGTAACAACACTTTGCCGTTGATGTAACAACACTTTGCCGTTGATGTAACAACACTTTGCTGTTGATGTAACAACACTTTGCCGTTGATGTAACAACTCTTTGCTATTGATGTAACACTACGCCTCTTCGTGTTGATGTCTTGCACACAGAAGAAGCAGTAGAATAGAGGTTGGGGGGGGGGGGTGCGGAGGGGGCGATCCAGCAATATCTCCAACTATATTCCAGGGGCGTAACCTTGACTAAATGCCTCCCGCGCATTATTAAAAAAAGCCCCCACCCCACACAAAAAACCACACACACACACCTACACTTTATTTATATAATGTTATACGTAAGCCCAAAACTTGCCGCCCGGGGAAAGCGCCCACCTTCGCGCCTCTTAGTCCCGCCACTGAGCCCAACACTGCCTACAAACCTGTTCACCTACGTCGTGACCTACATTGTACGTGTCTTAAAAAAATATCTGTAAAACACATTTTGTAAGACAATAACAAAAGACCTCCATAATCCGTTGTTATGATATTTTTAAGGTTCCAATGAACAATATGTTTACAGTAGATATAGTTTACTATTATTATTATTTTTTTTTTTTTGAATTATTTTTCTTTATTATTATTTTTTTTTTAATTTTACATTAATTTATTTATTACTTTTGGTGGAAGTTGGGGGGGGGGGGGGGGGGGGTTACTTCTGATTGTATTAAAATGTTAAGTGTCTTTCAACGAACTGGACACGATAAGGGGAGGTCAACACACAGCGTGTTTCAACGACATTAAGTCGTTTTTTGAGGGGGTGGGTGAGGGTGCAGCTGTGGGCTGACGGAACCGAAGCTTAACGGACTGAAACCTTAATATCCCCCCGAAAAACTGAGAAGATACACCTATGGAGATTTAAATGTCATTTTTTTTCCTCTTCTGTTTAAACCAGTGGCTGCCCCGTGCAGACAAACCGAAATTCTAGGTGACAAGGCTCCCAAGCCGTTTAAGTCGGGACCCCCATTGTTACCAAACAGAGTGACACATGACCCCCATTTAGTGGTGAAATGTTACCCCGATAAAATTAGAAAATTTTTAAAAAAAATTTAATAACAGAAACAATTGTTACATAAAAAACACACAAAATAGACAACTTCATATATAATATAATTATATCACAATAAAATTAATTTAAATTATTTTTTGGTATACGTAGAATGATATAGAATTTATTGCAAATTTAAAATATATTATTTTTAATGGGATTAATAAAAACTATAACTCGTTTACGGAAATCAGACTTGGTTGAGTTTTTACCATCAACGTGTACTCCTCAAGATCAAATAGCCATTTCTTGTTTGTTTGTTTGTTTGTTGAAGAAGCAACGACAACCCAAACTTACAGATATGACTAGAAGTTTTGACAAGTCAAATTTACAGAGATGACTAGAAGCAATGACAACCCAAACTTACAGAGATGACTAAAAGCAATGACAACCCAAACTTACACAGATGACTAGAAGCAATGACAAGTCAAACTTATAGAGATCACTAGAAGCAATGACAACCCAAACTTACAAAGATGACTAGAAGCAATGACAAGCAAAACTTACAGAGATGACTAGAAGCAATGACAAGCCAAACTTACAGAGATGACTAGAAGCAATGACAAGTCAAACTTACAAAGATGACTAGAAGCAATGACAAGCAAAACTTACACAGATGACTAGAAGCAACGACAAGCCACACTTACAGAGATGACTAGAAGCAATGACAAGCCAAACTTACAGAGATGACTAGAAGCAATGACAAGCCAAACTTACAGAGATGACTAGAAGCAATGACAAGCCAAACTTACAGAGATGACTAGAAGCTATGACAAGCAAAACTTACACAGATGACTAGAAGCAATGATTAGCCAAACTTACAGAGATGACTAGAAGCAATGACAAGCCAAACTTACAGAGATGACTAGAAGCAATGACAAGCCAAACTTACAGAGATGACTAGAAGCAATGATTAGCCAAGCCTAGAGAGATATGCAGAAGCCAACATCTATCTGGTATCCGAAACAAATAATATATTTTTAATGGTTTGTGCAAGGGCACTGAGACACGTGCGCATTTTGAGCATATACTGCAGCACTCTCTGGCACTTCTCTTACAATTGTTCATTCTCTGACACTCCCCTTTACCATTGTTCACTATCTGACACTCCACTTTACCATTGCTCACTTTCTGACACTTCCCTTAACCGTGGTTGCTTATCTGACACTTCACTTTACCATTGTTCACTATCTGACACGTCTGGAAATTATAAATCTATTTTTGTTTTATAAAGGTGGGTAGTTCCTAGTGCCATGTAGTGGGGGGCTTTTGTGTGTGGGCTTGTGAGTTTGGGGTGTGAGGCTGTGGGATTTAGGGCTGTGGTTGTCGAGCTGTGGGTATGGAGCTGTGGGTGTGGATCTGTGGGCGGAGAGGTTTTTTGGTGGTCCTGCTTTTTACAGCACCGATAAGAACATAAGAAGATGAAACAGTGTGCTTGATAAATAGTGTTTTTTTTTTATATATATAGCTGCTACATCTTATTGTCGTATCCCTGGGCTCCCTGGGGGTGGGGGTTGTAATGCAACACATTCCCTCCGGGGAGGAAGCAAACCCACCCAGACCCTAAGGAGAGTGGACTGCGAACGCTTTAAACGCAGCGTTCTCGGTCGACCGGACGTCCCCCAGGCCAGGGGGGGGGGAGGTTCCCGGCACAGTCTCACGCTCGATGGCCCACCGACGCCATCTCCTATATGACGTATTGTCGGATCCAGGACTACAGACGCACGGACCAATAATATATACACTATGTGAGTTGGGCAGCAATAGGTAAGCTATTTTATTAATTAAAAAAGTATTGATTTCTTTAATTAATCTAAATCTACTCGATCTTGACAACGATTTTGTAGTTACTATGAATGGCTTCATTTCATGAAGAACATTTTTTAAACAACTTAATTTTCTCTACCGCGCCGAGCCCTCTAAAACAGGCCCCCGAGCCCCCTAAACCAGGCCCCGAGCCTCCTAAACCAGGCCCAGAGACTCCTAAATCAGGCCCCGAGCCCCCTAAACCAGGCCCCGAGCCTCCTAAACCAGCCCCCGAGCCTCCTAAAGCAGCCCCCGAGCCTCCTAAACCAGGCCCCGAGCCCCCTAAACCAGCCCCCGAGCCTCCTAAACCAGCCCCCGAGCCTCCTAAACCAGGCCCCGAGCCTCCTAAACCAGGCTTCCGAGCCTCCTAAACCAGGCCCCCGAGCCTCCTAAACCAGGCCCCCGAGCCTCCTAAACCAGCCCCCGAGCCTCCTAAACCAGCCCCCGAGCCTCCTAAACCAGGCCCCGAGCCTCCTAAACCAGGCCCCGAGCCTCCTAAACCAGCCCCCGAGCCTCCTAAACCAGGCCCCGAGCATCCTAAACCAGGCCCCCGAGCCTCCTAAACCAGGTCCCCGAGCCTCCTAAACCAGGCACAGAGCCTCCTAAACCAGGCACCGAGCCTCCTAAACCAGGCCCCCGAGCCCCCTAAACCAGGCCCCCGAGCCTCCTAAACCAGGCCCCCGAGCCTCCTAAACCAGGCCTCCGAGCCTCCTAAACCAGGCCTGCACAACTCAAAATGTGAGGCGGGCCGTATTCTTTACGAAAAATTTGTGCGGGCCAGAAGAAAATAGTACAAGGGAGAACGCTGTTAAGAAAATGCTAAGAATAAAGAAAATTTCGTTACTTCACGGGCCGCAGACTGGGTGCTGGCGGGCCGCATGCGACCCGCGGGCCGTATGTTGCGCAGGCCCGTCCTAAAATAATCGGACTTGCGTTATCTCTCCCTTGCCCGCCCACCCCCATGAACTCTCCCTGCCGATAAAACTTTGTGTCATTAAATGTGTACCGGTGACGTCACGTGTACTCTCTTACCCCATACGTCTTTAATCCAACATGCCGTAAAGCTGTCAATGTTGGGACAGCAAAGTCGCGATATTACTGGCGTAAACTTACATAAGAGAGAAGTGAGGGTCGAAAGCAAGTCCACGGGTCTTTGGGTGAATGGTTTCACTTTTCAAGATCACGTGAACTTATTTTATTTTAAAGAAAGCGGAATAATTATAGTAAAAATTCATCAAACGAATTTTTTTATTATGGTGTTTTAGTTTTGAAATATTGAACAGATAGAAGGGGTATTTTTTGTAATTTTATTTCTACCACACACGATGCTACAGCACACGGTGCTACAGCACACGGCGCTGAAGCACACGGCGCTGCAAAGCACGGCGCTATATAGCACGGCGCTACAACACACGGTGCTACAACACATAGTGCTACCAGCCTCGGTCTTTACCTAATAAAGTTTCACTTACATTAACCTCGTTTGTATTTTCTTTTAAATTATCCTTATGAACCATTTCATTATCCCCTAATTAATCCCTTCTTGTTTGATCTTGCGGGCAGTTTCCAAATGTTAAGTCATGCGTTCCCCGAGGTGGGGCCATTTGCTGTTCGTGTCGATGGGGTATTAAAGGATTTTAAGACGAATTTTTTATTTTTAAATTACTTTTTGTACACTCAAAAAAAAAAAAATTTAGTAAATTTGAAAATAATTTCTTTAAAAAAAAAACCCATTTATCCACTCATCCCTGTGGCGCTACAGCCTATGTAGGACTTTGTCCTGACTCACTACTTCCTTCCACACCATCCATCCGTCTTCCTTTGAGCTCTTTTCCTCTGGGTCTGAGTTGATGCACCCTCTTCACTCCTCTGTCATTTGGCATTCTCTCGAAGTGTCCTGCCCAGCGTAGCCTGCCCTTTTTAATTTCTGCATCTATGCTGGGATCCTGATACAGACTTAACAATTCCTGGTTGGTTCGTATTCTCCATCCCTATTCATCCTTTGTTGGTCCGTATATTTTCCGGAGAACTTTTATCTCCCCCGTGTTTAATAGGTTTTCAGCCGTTTTTTGTTAGGGTCCAAGTTACACTTGCGTATGTTACTAGGGTTCTGGTTACAGTTGTATACATAGTATTACTTCTTTTTTCTTGTAACGTTTTTACTTTTGAGTATTTTCTGACTACTGAAGTATCCCCTGTTTCCGGTCGATATTCTTTCTTTCATTTATGTTAGTAATTCGTTTCTTTCATTTAATTAAGATCACAGGTATTTGAATTGATTTACTTTTTCAAAAGTCTGGTTTCTAATTTTAATGGTTTTATCTGCGTCTGTTCTGCACTAAACATATTCGTGTATTTTTTTTTTGGGGGGGGTTTTAACTTCCAGCCCTGCTTGTAGTGATGCATCTTCTAATACTTTTCCCTAACAGTGCTAAGTCATTAGCATATGAAAGATACAGAAGGGGTTGATTGTAGAGTGCCTACTGGTTGTAGGTCTTGGGTCTCTCTCCGAAAGTATCCTTCTATAGTTCCTCGAGTGTCAAAATGTCGAAGACAAGAGATTTTCAAGATTCGACATTTTTAATACTAGAAATTTTCAAGACTAAGAGATTTTCAAGACAACAAATAAAAGTGAGAGCGCAAATGTTATATGGACATGTTGAAGTCAATGTTATATGGACATGTTGAAGTCAATGTTATATGGACATGTTGAACCAATGTTATATGGACATGTTGAAGTCAATGTTATATGGACATGTTGAAGTCAATGTTACATGGACATGTTGAAGTCAATGTTATATGGACATGTTGAACCAATGTTATATGGACATGTTGAGCCAATGTTATATGGACATGTTGAACCAATGTTATATGGACATGTTGAACCAATGTTATATGGACATGTTGAACCAATGTTATATGGACATGTTGAGCCAATGCTATATGGACATGTTGAACCAATGTTATATGGACATGTTGAACCAATGTTGTATGGACATGTTGAACCAATGAGAAATATACACAGGTGATGTGAACTATCCACTAAGCTCGTCTCTCCGTGAGTGCTTTTTCAAATTGAATTTATTTTATTGAAATAAGTCTTCTTAGACGAAACGTCCGCTGTTCCCGCTGTCTTTCTTCCCATGTGCATATTTCTTAATTGACGTGGACGCAACGATTTCGATTACTCCAATCCACCTTTTACCTAAGATTATCAATACCCCCCCCCCCCCCCCAAACCACCCATAAATCTGTAGCAATAATTAAACACGCCTTTCCCAGGGTTTACTGTTATTGAAAGGTGATCGTCCCCGTCGACCGAGACGAGAGAGCGAGGGAGAGCCCCGAGAAAGCCCCCCGCATTAGATTATCGCTACGGTCGATCTGTCACCACCGTGGTCGCTCGCCTTGCCCTTGGGTCCTGAATATATTACCGCAATTCTATTAACTATCGCGGCTATTCATCAAAAAAGCGCTCCGTCGCCCAGTGGTGGGGTTGCATGTGGGAAAACAATGTCTGGTGCGTAAGAGGTTTTGTTTGGGATTGTGGGATTTTGGGATTATTTACCGACGGTCTCAGCGTCACGCTCAGTCGAACGATTAAGTATTTCATTCTTCTGCGGTTGCATCCTTCATGTTCATCCATCTGTCTTTTCATCATTTGTTGCATCCTTCATGTTCATCCACCTGTCTTTTCATCATTTGTTGCATCCTTCATGTTCATCCACCTATCTTTTCATCATTTGTTGCATCCTTCATGTTCATCCACCTGTCTTTTCATCATTTGATGCATCCTTCATGTTCATCCACCTGTCTTTTCATCATTTGTTGCATCCTTCATGTTCATCCACCTGTCTTTTCCCCATCCATCTTTCTTGTTCACCCATCTGTCTATTCACCAATGAAACCATTTGCTATTTCCTGCATTACATCATACTGCTAGTAAAACTCGCCTACGTATGCAGTACTTCATACTGCGAGTCAAACTCGCCTACGTGTGCAGTACTTCATACTGCTAGTCAAACTCGCCTACGTATGCAGTACTTCATACTGCTAGTCAAACTCGGCTACGTATGTAGTACTTCATACTGCTAGTCAAACTGGCCTACGCTTGCAGTACTTCATACTGCTAGTCAAACTCGCCTACGTATGTAGTTCTTCATACTGCTAGTCAAAATCGCCTACGTATGCAGTACTGTATCTTCAATCCATTTAACACATTAAACACATTTTCACATGAACGATGTGAGCAAGACAACTACCCTGGGGAATTTCCCGAAAATGACATCTTAAAGGATGACATCTACACACACTCACCCCCCCCCCCCATTAACTATCAAGAGTGTCGGCCCCTGATATTTGTTGTTGTTACTCTATTAGGGCGATAAACTGCCAACCATTCTGGACTATTATCTCCTAGCCCAGGAGTGGGAAACCTTTTTGCGCAGAGGTTTCGCATGGAAATTATTTTTGTCCATTAAAGTTTTTGTTTTTTGATGTTGTTGTTTTGTTAGGCAGCCGCTTGCTAATTTTGCGCCTGGTCCTTTTAGTCAAAAACTCATTAAGGGATTCGCAGTTTCATTTTGAGTAAGTTGACAAAATAAGTTGACAGATACGTTTACAAGTAAGTTAACAAATAAGTTGACAAATAATTTGATAACATAAATTCGCAAAGAAGTTCACAAATAAGTTCACAAATAGGGTCACAAATGAATTCACAAATAAGTTCACAAATAAGTTCACAAATAAGCAAGTGGAATAATTTTAACATCCGTTGTGAAGATTATTATCAGTTGAACAATTTTACACCGTGATGACTAATGTTCAAAGAAATTTAAAGATTATCAAGTTAAAATTTGTTAATTTTACGAAGACGTTATTCCAGATCTCGTTGAGCTCTCGCGGGTCGCATTTAACATTTCATAGAGCCACATGTGGCCCACGGGCCGCGGGTTGCACATCGATGTTCAAGCCCAGGCCTGCACAACATACGGCCCGTGGGCCGAATGTGGCACGCGAGCGCTCACTTTGCAGCCCGCGAAGTAACGAGATATTATTATTCTTTTCTTAGTAGCTTCCCCACCCCTGGCCCATTTTCTTTCGCCCGCACACGTTTTTCATTAAGTATTAAGGCCCGCTTTACACTTTGAGTTGTGCAGGCCCGCCTTAAATTTTGAGTTGTGCAGGCCCGCCTTACATTTTGAGTTGTGCAGGCCCGCCTTACATTTTGAGTTGTGCAGGCCTGTCTCACAGTTTGAGTTATGCAGGGCTGTTCTAGCCGATCTGACATTGTTTGTGTACGTTCCGTGGTGTATGTTATAATTCTTCACCGACTTGTCGGAACGTGAAACCAAAAACTGCCAGGGGTTTCTACTGCGCCATTGTGACCGTTGACACCAGACACCCGCATAGCTTACATACCCAGGAGCACATTCAGATGAGTGCACACGGATAGAGGAACCCAGGTTTTTCGCTGTTGCATTAACACCAACGGGTTCCCAAAACTGAGCTGCGCGTGTACTTTTATCACAGGTTCCTTTGCGGCTCCGTGGAAACTCTTAAAGACCATTAACTTATAAGAAATATAGGGCTTTTAATAGGCCCTCTCAGTAGAAACTGATTTTTAAAACGGCTCAGCGAGTCAAGGTTTGGGAACCACCGTCTTACGCCATAACTGCGAGACATTGCTGCAAAGTTTCAGTTCCATGAAGAAGTTATTCAATTTTTTTTTAATGTACATCCTGGCATTAACGTTGCATTGTTGAAGTTAAAAGATACGACATTGCCAGAGTTACCTAAACGAGACATGTCGTTCAAACGGTCATCAACAAGTGGACATATTTGATATCAACGTATCCGGAAATTTGATCGAACGGAAATTTGGTCGAATCGTTTTTTTAATTTATACGTTAAAATTTTGCGTCAAATTTCTTTTTGGACGCATTATTTTGTTTTAATATATAGTATAGTGCGTTCAAAATGAAATTTGACGAACATTTTAACGTCTGAACTGAAAAAAAGATTCGACCAAACATCCGTTCGATCAAATTACCGTCGATCAATTTTCCGTCGATGAAATTTCTTTCTATCAAATTTCCGATAACCTTATATCAATACAAGTTAAGAAAATCTAATTCTTTCGAGCAACGGAGTTTTTTGCGAATAAAGCACTTTTTTTAACATAATAGCTATTCGTACTCTGGTACCAGAAGTGAGAGGTTGGCAGTGGCGTAGCGTAGGGGGGGGCAGGGGGTACAGATGTACCCGGGCGCCAGCAAGTTAGGGGCGCCAAAATGTGCTTTGGTATTATTTTATTGATGAAAATAATGGGTTTGAGAGTTGAAAAAAGGAAAAGAGGGCGCTTTAAAATGAATCTTGTCCCCGGGCGCCAAACACTCTAGCTACGCCTCTGGAGGTTGGGATTCAAAAAACTATTTAAAATATTATTGTTGGGTTTGTAAGACAAAATGAGGTATCACATGAAAGATAACTGAATGGATTATATGTGTGTAAACTTAATTCTTCAGTGCTCCTAAAATAAACGTCCACAAACGACATCCGAATAATATTTTAAATAGTTTTTTTTTATCCCAACCTCCCACTCCTGGTACCCGGGTGCGAATAGTCGCAGACTTTTTTTTAATGAAAAAATAAATAAATAAATTTATATATAAATAATATAGCACCATCTACCGTCACCTTCTTTAAATCTAAACAAAACGGAAATGAACAATGTATGCGTCCACGATCATTAGAATTTTCTAACCGATAAACAAGAGTACACAAGAGTCGACAAAACAGTTGAATGTTGTTAAGTTTCAAACATCAGCGCGATTCAACAGGAAGCTGGTTATTTAATTCATTACTTACCGATGGGCGCACCACCCCCACCCCCTGGAGCGCCGCCACGGCACTGCTGGAGACGAATTAGTTCACTGTCTTCTTGTAACGAGACAAATTGTCACACCAGATCATGTGATATATTTTATTTGTAGGCAAACAAATCTGAAAGTGAGTCTGTCACAGTGAGTCAGTCAACTAACTAACTACACACGTTGAAAGGAAAACACGTTTCATTTTCACCACTGTTTGTCACAACGTATTTGAGCGTGTTGCGGTGCAAAGGTTCTCAAAAAAAGGGGTATATAAAGTTACCAAATTCAATTTCAACTGATTGAAAATTAAGTGTTATACTGATTCCAAATCTTATCGGTCGTCTGCTAGTTTGGGGTCGTCTGGTAGTTTGGGTCGTCTGGTAGTTTGGGTCGTCTGCTAGTTTGTCTCGTCTGCTAGTTTGGCTCGACTGGTAGTTTGGGTCGACTGGTAGGTTGGGTCGTCTGGTAGTTTGCGTCGTCTGCTAGTTTGGGTCGTCTGGTAGTTTGGGTCGTCTGCTAGTTTGGGTCGTCTGGTAGTTTGGGTCGTCTGATAGTTTGGGGTCGTCTGATAGTTTGGGTCGTCTGATAGTTTGGGTCGTCTGGTAGTTTGGGTCGTCTGATAGTTTGGGTCGTCTGGTAGTTTGGGTCGTCTGATAGTTTGGGTCGTCTGCTAGTTTGGGTCGTCTGGTAGTTTGGGTCGTCTGATAGTTTGGGTCGTCTGATAGTTTGGGTCGTCTGATAGTTTGGGTCGTCTGATAGTTTGGGTCGTCTGGTAGTTTGGGTCGTCTGATAGTTTGGGTCGTCTGGTAGTTTGGGTCGTCTGATAGTTTGGGTCGTCTGGTAGTTTGGGTCGTCTGATAGTTTGGGTCGTCTGATAGTTTGGGTCGTCTGATAGTTTGGGTCGTCTGATAGTTTGGGTCGTCTGATAGTTTGGGTCGTCTGGTAGTTTGGGTCGTCTGGTAGTTTGGGTCGTCTGATAGTTTGGGTCGTCTGCTAGTTTGGGTCGTCTGATAGTTTGGGTCGTCTGATAGTTTGGGTCGTCTGGTAGTGTGGGTCGTCTGGTAGTTTGGGTCGTCTGGTAGTTTGGGTCGTCTGATAGTTTGGGTCGTCTGGTAGTTTGGGTCGTCTGATAGTTTGGGTCGTCTGGTAGTTTGGGTCGTCTGGTAGTTTGGGTCGTCTGGTAGTTTGGGTCGTCTGGTAGTTTGGGTCGTCTGGTAGCCAATCGAATACGGAATATGATTTATAAATATATTTTTTAATTTAAAAAAATGAAAGGAAAAGACTTTTTAGGGATACATTAATGCAGTCTTGTGCTTAAAGTGGGGCAATGACGTAGAGTGTTTCGCTGTACGTCTTTTGGGATTTAAAGACTGACATATCCTTTACGTCGTCGTAAATTAATTTTTGTTTAAGAATAACCAAGTGTATAGAATAGGACGTAAACATTTTTTTTTTGTTGTAAATATATCTTAAATTTACATTTTGATTTTCAAATTGCGTTAAGCAAAAGCTGAACGAAGAGTTTGAGAACCGCTCTCATCACACAGAAGGCAGTTAGACATGTCACATTTGGGGGGGGGGTGTGAGGGAGGGACAAACCGCCACCAAACATCGAAAGGTTGTCATATTTGCTGTGAAGGGACGGTGGGGGGGGGGGGAGACGCGGTCAACTTTCACCTGGTGTCCCCAACAGGCCTTTTAAACCTGTCAATAACGATATTTATTTACGTCATCTCACCCCACCCCCACGGGCCCTTTGTCCATTTCTTCCTGTCTACACCGATGGATCTTAATTTTGTCCTCTGTGCGCGTGCCGAATTGCAAGGGGAAATATTATGTAACAAATATGTCAGTTTTTATCGTTCTGTCTAATGTAGCTAAGACATCAAATCACATATACACTATGTAACAATGTCACTAACGCTACCAGACTATACCAATTTATGACTAACCCTACCAGACTATACCAATTTATGACTAACCCTACCAGACTATACCAATTTATGACTAACCCTACCAGACTATACCAATTTATCACTAACCCTACCAGACTATACCAATTTATCACTAACCCTACCAGACTATACCAATTTATCACTAACCCTACCAGACTATACCAATTTATCACTAACCCTACCAGACTATACCAATTTATCACTAACCCTACCAGACTATACCAATTTATCACTAACGCCACCAGACTATACCAATTTATCACTAACCCTACCAGACTATACCAATTTATCACTAACCCTACCAGAATATACCAATTTATCACTAACGCCACCAGACTATACCAATTTATCACTAACGCTACCAGACTATACCAATTTATCACTAACGCTACCAGACTATACCAATTTATCACTAACCCTACCAGACTATACCAATTTATCACTAACCCTACCAGACTATACCAATTTATCACTAACGCTACAAAACTATACCAATGTATCACTAACGCTACCAGACTATACCAATTTATCACTAACGCTACCAGACTATACCAATTTATCACTAACGCTACCAGACTATACCAATTTATCACTAACGCTACCAGACTATACCAATTTATCACTAACGCTACCAGACTATACCAATTTATCACTAACGCTACCAGACTATACCAATTTATCACTAACCATACCAGACTATACCAATTTTATCACTAACGCTACCAGACTATACCAATTTATCACTAACGCTACCAGACTATACCAATTTATCACTAACGCTACCAGACTATACCAATTTATCACTAACCCTACCAGACTATACCAATTTATCACTAACGCTACCAGACTATACCAATTTATCACTAACGCTACCAGACTATACCAATTTATCACTAACGCTACCAGACTATACCAATGTATCACTAACGCTACCAGACTATACCAATTTATCACTAACGCTACCAGAATATACCAATTTATCACTAACGCTACCAGACTATACCAATTTATCACTAACGCTACCAGACTATACCAATTTATCACTAACGCTACCAGACTATACCAATTTATCACTAACGCTACCAGACTATACCAATTTATCACTAACGCTACCAGACTATACCAATTTATCACTAACGCTACCAGACTATACCAATTTATCACTAACCCTACCAGACTATACCAATTTATCACTAACCCTACCAGACTATACCAATTTATCACTAACCCTACCAGACTATACCAATTTATCACTAACCCTACCAGACTATACCAATTTATCACTAACGCCACCAGACTATACCAATTTATCACTAACGCTACCAGACTATACCAATTTATCACTAACCCTACCAGACTATACCAATTTATCACTAACCCTACCAGACTATACCAATTTATCACTAACGCTACCAGACTATACCAATTTATCACTAACGCTACCAGACTATACCAATTTATCACTAACGCTACCAGACTATACCAATTTAACTAAATACAATTCCCGATCAAAGAGCTACATGAGACCCTTAAAAAAAAACTAAGTTCGTTTAGGTGCGTAATATTTTCTTTTGTTTTACTAAAATATTTGGTGTGAAAGTGATTGGGGCAATGGACTTTTAATATAGTTTATGGGTGGTGGCGTACTAGTGAGTGTCTGTGTGGGTGTGGGGGAGCACTAATTAGGAGTCTTAATAAGTGCGCCACTTGAATGCATGTTTTGTCATGTAGCTTTAGTGACTCCACTCTTGACCTAGGCATACAACTCAAAGCTTTAGTGACTCCACTCTTGACCTAGGCATACAACTCAAACGTAGAATGTAACGACTGTTCGCCGTCCCTTGATCGGAGTCTAATTGCTGAAATGCCCTGGGCGCCTTCACACCACCGCTCCCCACATGGCTGCAGCTAGGACGGATGTTATTGGAAACGTTGGGGTGTTGTTGTTGTTCTAATCACCTTTTCTTATTTCCCCCCCACTACACACCACTACTCCAACCGCCTCTCCCTCGACACAGCATACTGGAGCTGTAACTGGGTCGACAGCTCAGATGCGACCTCTCAGTTTAGCAAGAAGCAGACGATCAAGCGAGCGAGGGGGGGCAAGTGTGACAAAAAACAAAATTAGGCTACAAAGCTAGAAACGAACCCTATAGATTTGCGAGTAGAAAAAAAAAGTCTTCGATAATAATAAGAGTAATAATAATAACAATAATTTTAATTATTATTATTCTTATTTTAGTGATAAAGATGTAGCCAACACTTCAAAAGGGGACACAACTTCTAGGAAAACGTAGCTAGGCTGTATTTTTTTTAATTAACAATTTTTTTTCTTTCAAATAGGTCATGGATGTAGCTAGTTAAATGAAAATAAGTTAATATTTTTTAAGCGGAAGTAAATTTTGTTTTAAAACCTGTACAATCTTAAAGTTGATGTATTGGAACCAACTACTGACCTCAGCGACTCCCCGTGACAGCAAGAACGCTCGAATCAATAGCTCCCGGCACCAGGGCTGTACACCGAACAGCATGAGGTTCCCCTCCCCCCTTACTTCACATATCTGCCAATCTGACAAATTTCTCTACTAAAAATGTCAGGCGGTTCACGTGACCACCCCCCCCCCCCCCCCCACAAAAAAAATTGTTATAGTTTCACAATTTCTGTTTAAACCGCTAATATTGGTGTTTTTTTTCTTTTTTCTTTCTTCCTCCCCAAATGATGATTCATTGTCACCATCGTGACGACACCTAGACGCAAATCGTTCCATTGAGAGAGAGGGAAGGAGGGTGAGAGTAGGGTAAAAGTAGCATGTAACGGGGGGGGGGTATCAATAGCACGCGGAGAGGGGGTGGGGGGAAGGGGGTGGGGGATTCCGATGCACGGCAATATCCAACCAATAAGAAGAGAGATCTCCATTTGGCTCACGGCGATGGAGCACTCCTGTATGTATGAATAATGGGGACAGTTAAGTAACTTTTTAGTTTGGCGACTGCAACCGAATCCTTTGGGTATCGTCACTGTGTCATCAGAATCCGACTCCTGTTCCATGACCCAGACACGGGTTCCGGCATTGGGCGTAACTTTTGGGATTCATAAATTAAAGTAAAAAAAAAAGGGAGGGGGGGGGGTGAATTACAAATAATTTTAACATCTTGCAACAAAAAAATGTATTACCCTCATCAGATTATTTTTTTCCCTCGAGTTTAATTGCACAAATCATGTAGTATTCGACCTCTTTTGCAATAAGTATTAATTTCCCGATATCGAATACAATCTCGACTCGATGGGCCTTATTGGGCGGTCTGTACTTTAGGAAGGCGAGGGGTTGATAGAAGAGGAGGGGGTGGATAGAGGAAGGGTGGGTGGATAGATCCCTGATCACGATGATCTTTTTTTTTTTTTTTAAATTGATTTTTAATTTAGGAACTTACTTTTTCATTTTTTGTGGGCCCCCTCACAGTTTAGTTTCGGCCCACAGACAAGGCTGGACCGACATCCTCTGCAATTGTCTGTGGACTGCATCCTCGAACGGGGCCCCGCGGTGGCTTGGTGGTCTCCTGTCTCTTATAGTGGACCACATCCTTTATTTTTGTAGGGAAATAAACCACACAAACTTTGTTTGGAATATTTTAAATTGTGTCTCTAGGGGTGCACCTTATAACTTTTGTGTTTGAATTCAGAATCATTTTTAATTTAAATTTAAACCTTAACCGTGCCGGTGTGTCGGTGGTGTGTCCGTGGTGTGTCCGTAGTGTGTCGGACAACAAAAAGACTTTCGAAAAGAGGACGGACTTATTCTTTCTTTTTTTTTTTTTCGTTTTCATTGCAAAGAAAAGGCAAAAGGGAGAGGGGAAAAAAGAGAGAGAGAGACATCTTTGCACGGACAAATTTCTTGTTTAGACATCAGAATCAACAAACGCCAGGGAGGCAGACATTGCACACGGACGTGCGCAAACCAACACAAAAAACCCCAAAGTGTTGCAGTTTTGAACGCCGAGGTGGTTAGGAAACTGGTTCGTGCGCCATGTTGCCATACTCTCAAACACCTATGCAAGGCAACTAATAACAAAAACAAAAACCAAAAAAAAAATTAACAAAAAAAAAACTAGTGTCTCTGCTTTATGAAAAGTTCTGATTAATGGCATGATTTACCGCCTCAAGCGTTGCTGAGTGTGCGCGGACGCAAAGACACCAAGACACACGCACATTCACCGGACGGTACAAGTGTCTCGGACGTAAATTGTATCGGTGTCGTTATACTTTGCAGTTCAATCATTTTTTTTAAAGCCACAAATTATCGGATTCTACAGTTTCCTCTCTTGATTCCCTTGGTTTGTGACTTGAGTTCCGGCTGGACGCGGCTACAAGTAAGTCTCTTTCAATTACTGAAGTGTGTCTATATTTAGTAGCATTGTAATGTTAGATAAGACTCATTTGAATCATAAATTTAAAAAAAAAAATATTTAAAATTATTTTTATTTATTTATTAAATGGGGGTTGGGGGGCTGGGGGTGCTCTTGGCTTGCACGCATATCGGACGAGGGCGATTTCGGGGGGAGGGGGGAGTGAGGGTGGGTCGTTTGGGGGGGGGGATGTAAACAGATTGTATGAAGCACAAAATTAATGCAAATGAATTTAATTCAATAACTTATAGTAACATACGGGAACTCATTTTATTATGAGTGGTTTTAAGACACTTTAAAAAATTAATGTAGTTCCGGTTTATTATTAAAACTTTCTTCTTCTTTTCAAAATTATTAATTTTTTCTTACACAAGTGTCAGATGTTTTAAAAATTAATCCAGCTCCTGGTTGTGACGTCACGAGATTGATTCTATAGTGCTATGCAATGGAAGTGCAACTGAATCTTAATATATACTCTAATATAAATGATGGAATTCTTTGAGAAGTGTTTCTTAAACATTTTAGATTCGGAACAAATCAAATGAATTGTGTCAGGAAGGAAAAAAAAATATCGTATCACAAATACAACTGACATGACACAAAAATAACATTGACATGACACAAATACAACTGACATGACACAAATACAACTGACATGACACAAATACAACTGACATGACACAAATACAACTGACATGACACACAAATACAACTGACATGACACACAAATAACATTGACATGACACAAATACAACTGACATGACACACAAATACAACTGACATGACACACAAATACAACATACATGACACACAAATAACATTGACATGACACACAAATACAACATACATGACACACAAATAACATTGACATGACACACAAATAACATTGACATGACACACAAATACAACTGGCATGACACACAAATACAACATACATGACACACAAATAACATTGACATGACACACAAATAACATTGACATGACACACAAATACAACTGACATGACACACAAATACAACATACATGACACACAAATAACATTGACATGACACACAAATAACATTGACATGACACACACGTACAACCAACATGACACACAAATACAACTGACATGACACACAAGTACAACTGACATGACACACAAATAACATTGACATGAAACAAATACAACTGACATGCCACACAAATACAACATACATGACACATAAATACAACATACATGACACATAAATAACATTGACATGACACACAAATACAACATACATGACACATAAATAACATTGACATGACACACAAATAACATTGACATGAAACAAATACAACTGACATAACACACAAATACAACATACATGACACATAAATAACATTGACATGACACACAAATAACATTGACATGACACACAAATAACATTGACATGACACACAAATAACATTGACATGACACACAAATAACATTGACATGACACACAAATAACATTGACATGACACACAAATACAACATACATGACACATAAATAACATTGAAATGACACACAAATAACATTGACATGAAACAAATAACATTGACATGACACATAAATACAACATACATGACACACAAATAACATTGACATGACACACAAATACAACTGACATGACACACAAATAACATTGACATGACACAAATACAACTGACATGACACACAAATACAACTGACATGACACACAAATAACATTGACATAACACAAATACAACTGACATGACACACAAATACAACTGACATGACACACAAATACAACATACATGACACACAAATAACATTGACATGACACACAAATACAAATGACATGACACACACGTACAACCAACATGACACACAAATACAACTGACATGACACACAAATACAACTGACATGACACACAAATACAACATACATGACACATAAATACAACATACATGACACATAAATAACATTGACATGACACACAAATACAACTGACATGACACACACGTACAACCAACATGACACACAATACAACTGACATGGCACACAAGTACAACTGACATGGCACACAAGTACAACCGACACGACACACAAATACAACTGACATGACACACAAATAACATTGACATGACACACAAATAACATTGACATGACACCCAAACACATTGACATGACACACAAATAAAATTGACAAGCCACACGAGTACAACTGACATGCCCCCACAAGCACAACTGACATGCCACTCGAGTACAACCGACATGCCACCCCAACGACAACTGGCACGCCACACAAGTACATATGACATGCCTCACAAAATTTGTCAGTTCGATTCATAGTTAATATGAAAACTAATGATAATGGCATTTCGTGACAAAGATAACTGGAAGTTGCCATGATATCCCCCCCCCCCCAACCTGCTCACCAAATGGCCAATGTTTTAACAAACAAATTAAACAAGGACTAAAAACTAAGATTTTGGCATAAATCTTTTACACTTTCGATGCATTTTTACCCCTAAATTACGACTGCTGTAGTTCTTAAGAGATCATTGCGTCAGATTTCCTTCATGTTACCCTTGAAAAAAAGAAAAAGCTGATTTTTTTGGATGTTGGGGGTGGGGCTGAACATTTGGTAGAATGTGTTGTCATGGGTTACGAGTCTATGTGCTTAGTTTCAGCTCGATAGGATAACGGGTGGTGGGTCAATTAGCCGTCCAAAGATTTCGCCACAAATACACGAGCAAAAGGTAAGTTAATTTAAAGGATTTAAAAAGAGCGCACGCTGATGTAATAAAGAGCGCACCGTGATGTAATAAAGAGTGCACCGTGATGTAATAAAGAGTGCACCGTGATGTAATAAAGAGCGCACCGTGATAACAGAGGGGACAATGCTATAAAATTGAGGGCACCTTGATGTGACCGGGGGGGAGACGAGTGTATATTAAGTAGGGCACCAAGAGATAACAAGGATCATCATGGTAGGATAAAGAGGGCACCATCATACGAAAAGCGGGGCAACACGGGGCAACACATTATGACAAAGGGGGAACCATCCTTTAATAAAGAAGGCATCATGATTTAAAAAGGATGACACCATGATGATGACAAACAGGGCAGCGAGATACAACTATGGCGCCCTTGATATGTTGAGGGCATCACGATATACAAAAGATCACCATGATATGATATGGAGGGCACCAATACAAAGCAAAGGGTTCTCAATACATACACAGCTCGAACCTATGAGTACTTGCGATGGTTTGTAAATATGTGTTTTCAAAATGTGAGAGTGGTTAATTCTATGAATGCAAAATAGCGTCTATTAATAATGTCATTCCCAAACTGGTTGTCCGTAGAATCTGTCCACCTGTCATTCCCAAACTGCTTGTCCGTAGAATCTGTCCACCTGTCATTCCCAAACTGCTTGTCCGTAGAATCTGTCCACCTGTCATTCCCAAACTGGTTGTCCTTAGAATCTGTCCATCTGTCATTCCCAAACTGGTTGTCTGTAGAATCTGTCCATCTGTCATTCCCAAACTGGTTGTCCGTAGAATCTGTCCATCTGTCATTCCCAAACTGGTTTACGGTAGAATCTGTCCACCTATCATTCCCAAACTGGTTGTCCGTAGAATCTGTCCATCTGTCATTCCCAAACTGGTTGTCCGTAGAATCTGTCAATACAACCGACCGCCGTTATGGATGCACGCGGAAACTGTTGACCTGCTGACCCCCTTGTTTGTGGATGTCAGAAACATGTCATTTACAATCTGGCTATCGGATCGGCCGTGCCGTCTCCACCTCGGGGCACGCGAGCAGTTTTTGGCTAGTTAGGGTCCCGGTACATGCAGACATGATGTTAACATGTGTTTGAATTTAAGGCGCGCTATATTTAGCGCAAGCTATTAACAAATGTTTTAGCGTCGGGATATATTAACAGTACGGCTTAGTTTATGATTATTGATGAGGATTATGTCGGATTAAGCATCGTGGCAAGAATACAATTTGGGCTGTAGCAATACAATCAGATACTATGTGTAACATTACAATCAGATGCTATGTATAGCTGCAGCATTCTTCATTCACCCCAGCCATGGAGCCGCATTTGATGCATTCGCCCGTGGGCGCCGTTTTCATCAGTGGGCGCTGCACCACCTCATTATAACAGCTTAAAATATTTATGAAAAGCCTTCCACACACACCCGCACACACATGCTTGCATTGTTGAAACCAGACCTACCTGTTTTGCTAATTGAAATTTTGGGGGGCTTTATGGAATCGCCAATAAGTGTATGTAAGGCCCGGCACGACTCAAACTGTAAGGCGGGACGTAATAATTTATGAAAAAAAAATTGTGCGGGCCGAAAGAAAGAGAGGACCGGCGGTGGGGAAGGTATTAAGAAAATAATAAGAATAAAGAATTTTTTTTTTACTTCGCGGGCCGCAAAGTGGGCGCTGGTGGGCCGGATGCGACCCGCGGGCCGTACGCTGTGGAGGCCTAGTGTATGTAGATAAAAAAAAGCATGTTGTTAAATTACAACAATGGAGTATTTCAGTTGTGCTTTCAGTGCGCAACAAAAGAAGGTCAGGAGCTGAAATCTATGTCAATTCACCAATGGTCCTTATTTTTTATCTAAAAATGATTATTATTATATATATTTTAACGAGATCAAAAAAATATTTAAATTATAGAATTTTTTTTTTTTTTAAACCAGTCCGAAAAGTTCTATTCTGTCTAAACTGTGCAAAATGTTTGAAAATAATGGAAAATCAAAATATCCCTTAAAACAAAGTTTTTCTAGCAAGAAAGGTGGGGGGGGGGGGGGGCTGAAAAATTTGACTAAACTGGCATACAAGTAACGCACTATATAAGAATCGCAACTAGTCGTCCTTCCCCCCCCCCTCTCAATTTTCGCAACCGCGCATTTTTTTCACGCCCCTGAACTATATTAATTTTCTATGCACCCACCCGCTTTTACACCGTACGTTTATTTCAACACCTATATCAGAATTTAAAATATATATATATTAATATTACGCACAAAACGCACTTGGTGCGTAAAATTAATATATATATATATAAATATAACGGGAATTTTCTTTCACCCCCCCCCCCACTTGAATAACAGGAAAAAGTGATTTTGTGGGTTGGTATTGGGATATGGGCTGAATATTTCATAGAATGTATTGTTATCGACAACGATTCTATGTGCCTTGTTTCAGTTCGATAGCCTGGCGGGAAGTGGGTCAATTAGCCGTCCAAGTTTTTTAAAGCCAGTCAGTCAGCCAACAACAAAGAAAAGCGAAGTAAAAAAAAACTTATTATTTTAACAAACATAATTGCTTTATATAGCGCTAAATAAAGTTATGTTTGAAATGTAGGTTAGAACGGTATTTCACAAACATTGGTCTCCACACACCACTGCTTAACATGGTGTCAGGCCGAGTGTGTATTACAGGGCCATGCAACTCACTATACAACATCACATTAAAACACACCAATACAACATCACTATACAACAGCTCCGCACCACGCTTCCTTAAAACATCTCCACACAACAACACAGCACCACTAATACACCACCACCGTACAGCATACCAATACAACATCACTGTACAGCAGCTCGGCACCACACCTCCACAAAACATCTCCACACAGCAACAGAACACCACCGATACACCACCACAGCGCAGCATACCAATTCAACATCACTGTACAACAGCTCGGCACCACGCTTCCTTAAATCCACACAGAAACACAGCACCACCGATACACCACCACCGTACAGCATACCAATTCAACATCACTGTACAGCAGCTCGGCACCACGCTTCCTTAAATCCACACAGCAACACAGCACCACCGATACACCACCACAGTGCAGCCTACCAATTCAACATCACTGTACAACAGCTCGGCACCACGCTTCCTTAAAACATCTCCACACGACAACACAACATCACTATCTCTAGGCAACATGACACTAAGCAGTCACAGCATAGCCACCAAAAAGGGAATATATATAAATATATATATCACGTTATTGCATTAGACCAGTGGTTCTCAACCTTTCTAATGCCACGACCCTTTTATCCAGATCTTTACGTTGTGGCGACCCCCGCCCCCCCCAGCCACAAAATTATTATCTTTAGTACTAACTAACTTACTTAAGAAAATCAGCAGACCATCGAGCCAAGGCTCATAAGGTCTTCCCCAGCACACCTCCACCGCCCCAAACTGGCATTCAACCACTCCCCCAGTGGTCTCTATTCCATTCAGGCCGCGAAGCGGCATGCCGAGGGCTCCCCGCCCCTGAGATGGCCCCACCCACCCTTCCACTCGATTGACTATGCGAGTGAGGCCGCATCAGAGAAGGGACGCCTGGCCAGCCGAGGTGATGCTTACACAGCAACCGGGCCGGACTTCCTTGGGCTGGGGTGGATACAATTTACGTCTCTAAAGCCCCCCCCCCCTTCCCACCCCGGGGGGACTCGTAGGTGTTAACAGACGCCCTATAATAGTACTAATATCTTTAGTACTTCATTCTTGTATAGAACGTGTGTTTTCCGATGGTCTTAGGCGACCCCTGGGAAAAGGTCATTCGACCCCAAAGGGGTCGCGACCCACAGGTTGAGAACCGCTGCATTAGACCCTTTCAAAACAACGCTTGGTTTATTTTAAGGCCTGGGGGGTAAAGGGGGGGGGGTCGAGTTACTCTCCATGCCATCTTTCTTTTCGAGGTCGTGAAGTTTTAAAATATAACCTAAATAAAAATTGCTGTAAAAAAATTTATACATTTTTTTTTTTTAAATTTTGGCCACGTAGATTTAAAAAATCTATTATTATTATTTTATTTCTTTTTTTTTTTAAAGTTATGGACCGAGGCAAATGTTAAGTCGTGCCAGTCGTTTACCGAGACATCTCATTGGTTCAGTACCGTTTCGTATTTCAACTGGATTCTGGGAAAATTTTTGACATTGAAATCGAAAGCCGCACTGACAAATACGAATGCGATGTCACATAGGATGGTCCTTATTATAGACTTTGTTATTGCTATGAAGATGATGGTATGGTGCAAGTTTTTATAATGCATTAAAAATAAACTCAAGTTGTTATACCATAAAGTGAACGACCAGCGAAACTGCCACACACGGACGAACACACACACGGACGAACACACACGGGCGAGCACACACGGACGAACACACACGGGCGAACACACACACGGGCGAACACACACACGGACGAACACACACACGGGCGAACACACACACGGGCGAACACACACACGGGCGAACACACACACGGGCGAACACACACACGGGCGAACACACACACGGGCGAACACACACACGGGCGAACACACACGGACGAACACACACGGGCGAACACACACACGGGCGAACACACACACGGGCGAACACACACACGGGCGAACACACACACGGGCGAACACACACACGGGCGAACACACACACGGGCGAACACACACACGGGCGAACACACGGGCGAAAACACACACGGGCGAAAACACACACGGACGAACACACACGGACGAACACACACGGGCGAACACACACGGGCAAACACACACGGGCGAACACACACACGGGCGAACACACACACGCGCGAACACACACGGGCGAGCACACACGGGCGAGCGTGCCAACTGAACAGTGAAATCGTGATAAAAAAATATGTTGACAATTGAATTCTATTGATAGAGCGCTTATCTCTGTAATCTGGGTATGTTGACGTGAAAAACACGGATCCGGAAAAAGCGATGGGTAAATTTACAAAAATGGTTCAAATCCGGAAAAGGATTTATATATAAATTGATTAATGGTCATGAAAATACCTGAGACATAATACGTAGACATATTTGTACAGCCTTTAGAGAAATCGCATGCATTGAAATAGGGGATCAATCAAAAGGTGACAGCTACATGAAATGCACGCCAAAGACAATCAGGGACTGGAACAAGCTTTCAAAAGGAACAGTCGAGGCGACAACACTTGACTCATTTGCGTCTATTGCCTCAGGCCTTCCAACTTCCAACCCCCCAGTGCATGATACACCCCCCCCCCCCACTAAGTAACTCTTGCAAACAGTGAAATATCCTCATCAACACCAGGCACAGAAACATTGCAAATCCCATCTACATTCATTGGAGCCATAATGATCAATAAATTTATCGTGGGCCCTTAATATATAGAAGAAGAAGAAGAGGTGTGACCATTGGGTACGAACAGTGGTATAACTAAAAAATAAAAAAAATAAGCACACGGTATTGCAATTACACACAACGAAATTTTTTTTTTAAATAGCCATCCTACAACTTAAATTTCATTTTTAAAAACCTGCCTTGAGAGTATGCAATAATCTATTTAAAGCAGGGCCGGATTAACCATTAGGCAAACAAGACACGTGCCTTGGGCACCAAGCGTTTGGGGGCACCACAAGTCCTCAAGAAATATTTTTTAGTCAGTGAAAGATCAGGGGCCCCCGGGCAGAAGAGGGCACCCATGTGGGTTTGTGTCTTGGACACTAAAATGGCTTAATCCGGCCCTGATTTAAAGTAACAGCGCGAGCGACATGGCCACGTGACCACGCACAGGGCGGAGCAGAATGCGATCCTTGCAGCAAAAACAAGGCAATACGGAAGGCCAAAGAAAAAAAAACAAAGTCAAGGTCCTACTGCGAAAATTTCCGCGAAACAGCAACTTCAGGATCGGCCTGATAAGTTACTGCTCAAGTGTATGTCTGTGTGTGGGGGGGGGGAGGGGGTGGGGGGTGTTGGTATTATAAAACAGATGTTAGACCATCGGCCCTCAAAGACGGACGTTTGGCAATAATAACAATTAAACAACTGCAGCTCAGCTGAAAGATGTTAATTTTTCTTATGTTTAAGAATGTCCCCTGAGCTTTACCAATATCTATTTTCCCCAAAAAGTAAATTTGAAATGAAAAGTTGAGCCAAATATTATTTATTCTCGATTTCAGACGTATGAATTTTTGTTTTGTTTTTGTTTTGTTTTGTTAGATCTTTTAAATGGGGCCGGAATTTTAGGATTTCTAAAAGTTGTATATTCATTTGTAAGTATTCGTCTGGGATACAAATCAAGAAATATACCAATTGGTACGAAGACATAACCGCAGAAGCAGCAATTTCAAAACGTCAGACTACGCTGGACTGGACCTCTCGAGAGGATGAAAGAGTACAGAGGCACAGAAGTGGTCAAGAGACAGATACCAGGGCGGGGGACAGACGGTTCACCGCTTGACCACGAATGAGATGTGATTGATGATGTACGCAGAGGAATTTACATCATTGAGTTTGGGTTCGGGGGGGGGGGGAGTACATGCATGGATATGAAAAGCCACGGATCAGCCCGATTGGAAGCATTTAATGAGACAGACAGACCAGAGCTCTCCGTGGTCTTCGGTGCCACTGATGATGATCATTTGTCTAAACCAGGCCTGCACAACTCAAAATGTAAGCCGGGCCATAATACTTTATTAAAAACATGGGCCAAAAGAAAATAGGACAGGAGGGAAAGCTATTAAGAAAATAATAAGAATAAAGAATATTTTGTTACTACGCGGGCCGCAAAGTGGGTGGTGGCGGGCCGCATGTGGCCCGCGGGACTTATGTTGTGCAGGCCTGGTCTTAAGCATAGCCAACCAAGTCATCATGCTCATTAATTGTTTTCTATCGAAGCCGGTGACAGTAATTTTTTATCTTCTCTATTAAGTTAAATCAAAATTTCCCACATTTCACGTCAGCTATGCGGAAATAAGTATGCGTGCATTTTGTAGCTGCGACAATCAGTTGAAATAAAAATCAGTTTTAATGAATTGATATGCTAACCTCCAGCGTTCACAGAAGACACAATGACAACAGACGTGAGGGAAAATAAACACGCTTTTCATTTATCCGATATTGGCCTGTTTTTCATTAATCCGATCTAGGCCTGTTTTTCATTAATCCGATCTTGGCCTGTTTTTCACTAATCCGACCTAGGCCTGTTTTCATTAATCCGATCTAGGCCTGTTTTTCATTAATCCGATCTAGACCTGTTTTTCATTAATCCGATCTAGGCCTGTTTTTCATTAATCCGATCTAGGCCTGTTTTTCATTTATCCGATATAGGCCTGTTTTTCATTTATCCGATCTAGGTCTGTTTTTCATTAATCCGATCTAGGCCTGTTTTTCATTTATCCGATCTAGGCCTGTTTTTCATTAATCCGATCTAGGCCTGTTTTTCATTTATCCGATCTAGGCCTGTTTTTCATTAATCCGATCTAGGCCTGTTTTTCATTAATCCGATCTAGGCCTGTTTTTCATTTATCCGATCTAGGCCTGTTTTTCATTTATCCGATCTAGGCCTGTTTTTCAGTAATACGATACTATTCGCGTTTTTCATTTATCCTAACTATACACATTTTTCATTTTATCCGAACGCTCTTTGTACGGAGTGACCCCCGGTTGGAATCTTAATCCTGATGAACCATTTTATTGCGTCATTCCTATTTTCTGAGCGTTTTGTGTACGTGTTGCGAACTAGTTTACTACGACATTGAAAATTGCTTGAAGACAAACAATAGCAAAAAGGCATACCAGCTGGTGTAAGAACTAACCACTGCAAAGCAAGGGCATAGTTCGACCATACCAGATACAAATGGTAAAAGTCTGACTGAGGAAAATGATATCCTGAAAAGGTGGACTGAATACTGCTCAGAACTCTATAATGAAAATATAAAGATAGACCCAGAGATCCTTAATGTCCCGCCAGCAATGGACAGCGCCCCCCCCCCTGCCCCCAATTCGAAAACCATACAATGTTATATGTAAAATATACCATTTGGCGCCCCTTTGTGAATAGCGCCCGGTGCATGATGCCCCCCATTGCCCCCCCCTCACTACGCCACTGACGCCGGAAACCAAAACAAATAAAAATAATTACGTAATATGGCTTAAAAATAGCATCTTTAATGGCGGACAGCGAGGTTTTCTCGGCACGCCGAGTGTATTTGAACTCCTAATTTGGCTCGCCATGAACAAGACGCCTCCGACCTTTTTAAACCCTTTACAGTAACTTCGCCTTGGTTCGCGCGTGCTCCTGACGGTGTTTGCAAAATCGTCGGACGGCTAACTGACCCACTTCCCGTCAAACTATCGAGCTGAAACCCGGCACATTCACGCGTTGCCGGCGACAGTACATTCAATCAACGTTTCAGCCCCCACCACCACCAACCCCCACCACCACCAACCCCCACCACCACCAACCCCCACCACCACCAACCCCCACCACCACCAACCCCACCACCACCAACCCCCACCACCACCAACCCCCACCACCACCAACCCCCACCACCACCAGCCCCCACCACCACCAACCCCCACCACCACCAACCCCCACCACCACCAGCCCCACCACCACCCACCCCCACCACCACCAGCCCCCAGCACCACCAACCCCCACCACCACCAACCCCCACCACCACCAGCCCCACCACCACCAACCCCCACCACCACCCACCCCCACCAACACCCACCACCACCAACCCCCACCACCACCAGCCCCCACCACCACCAACCCCCACCACCACCAGCCCCCACCACCACCAGCCCCCACCACCAGCGTTTTGTACTTAATATTTTCTTTAGTTATTTTCTGAAATTGTTGGTGAAATAAATCTGCGGCATAAGAGCGGATGTGTCATTAGAATATGTATAAATACAATAATACCCAAAAAACACATATAAAGGATTTATATGAACACCTTTGTTTGTTTTTTTAGGGTTTGTTTCATCTTCTCTAAAGGTGCACTTTTTCTATTTCGCTTGATTTCCTCATCCTTGACATTGTCGATGGAACAGATCTCTGTTGGATAACAGTAAAATACCTCTCTATGCAAACGTTTTGGTTGCTAGTTCTTAGGTTTACAATGATACAATGATAGATTTCCCGAGAAAATTCGTATACTTTTATGTAAACCTGACACCTCCGAAATAAAAACTTTTTAACCCCCCCCCCCCCAAACCAACTCCGAAATGTCGGGTCTGAACTGGTCAATACAGGTGTCAGTCTAGTGTCAGTCGTATATTTGACCGTGGACAAGGAAGACGGATATTAAGGGAGAGAGGGCGCCCACCGCCCCACCCCCCCCCCCCCCGCGTCGTAATCTTGATACAAAACACGGGTGTAGTAAATATGTATGTCTGTCCTATACTTCCCTGTTGGGTAGAGGGGAAAAAACAAGTATATTTAAATAATTTATGCACGGTCGGCGATTTTTAGATTAAACAATTTGAATATTTTTATTTTGCTTATTTTACATTGAGGGTTGGCGGTAGTGCAGTGGGGTATAGCTAGGGTTGGCGGTAGTGCAGTGGGGTATAGCTAGGGTTGGCGGTAGTGCAGTGGAGCAATGGTTGTCGGGGGTGCAGCGGGGTATAGCTAGGGTTGACGGGAGTGCAGTGGAGCAATGGTTGGCGGGGGTGCAGCGGGGTATAGCTAGGGTTGGCGGTAGTGCAGTGGGGTATAGCTAGTGTTGGTGGTAGTGCAGTGGAGCAATGGTTGGCGGGGGTGCAGCGGGGTATAGCTAGGGTTGACGGGAGTGCAGTGGAGCAATGGTTGGTGGGGTGCAGTTGGGTATAGCTAGGGTTGGCGGTAGTGCAGTGGGGTATAGCTAGGGTTGGCGGTAGTGCAGTGGGGTATAGCTAGGGTTGGCGGTAGTGCAGTGGGGTATAGCTAGGGTTGGCGGTAGTGCAGTGGAGCAATGGTTGGCGGGGGTTCAGCAGGGTATAGCTAGGGTTGACGGTAGTGCAGTGGAGCAATGGTTGGCGGGGGTACAGCGGGGTATAGCTAGGGTTGACGGTAGTGCAGTGGAGCAATGGTTGGTGGTGGTGCAGCGGGGTATAGCTAGGGTTGGCGGTTGTGCAGTGGGGTATAGCTAGGGTTGGCGGTAGTGCAGTGGAGCAATGGTTGGCGGGGGTGCAGTGGGGTATAAGCTAGGGTTGGCGGTTGTGCAGCGGGGTATAGCTAGGGTTGGCGGTTGTGCAGTGGGGTATAGCTAGGGTTGGCGGGGGCGCAGTGGGGTATAGCTAGGGTTGGCGGTAGTGCAGTGGGGTATAGCTAGGGTTGGCGGGGGTGCAGTGGGGTATAGCTAGGGTTTGCGACGCCCGTGGTGTCCCTTGAATGGACTACGATTAGTCACTTCCTTGTTTTGTCACGTGATACGTACCAGCCATTAGTAGGCTTTCTGCTACACATAACAACACGTAACAACAGATAACAGCTGATCAGCCATTGCCGTTATCATTAATTCTAAAGCAAAATGTTTGTCTCCATCAGCGCTTCCCCGGTGTTAATTAAAATTTTACTTTTCAAAATATTCTTGAATACACGTGGTTTTTTTTTAAATGACATTCATAAATGTGACAATAATTATAATTCAGTTATGATTAAAGGAAGAAAGTTGTTTGAAGAAAAATTTGTGAGCGACTAGTGTGTTGCAGACAGCCTACCGGAAGTATTACTTGTTTTTACACGTATCACGTGACAAAACAATCGACTAATCGTAGTCCATTGCGACGCCCCAAATTAACTACTGAAGGCTACAATGCACGTAGAATGTGGATTCGTTTCTTAAAAGCGATATAAAGCATAATGAATAGGACCAAAGAGACACCCCAAAATAAATTCCGCCCGCGACCAAACCGCCCCCTGCGACCATAGGACTTATTTCAAAATCTGATATAAGTAATTTTTTTTAAAAATGATTTTTTTTATCACAATTACGCCAAAGTAGGAACTGCAGTATTAGATTTAAAACTCAAAAAAAGGGAGGGGGGGGGGCAAGGGGGAAAGTAGGGAAGAGATATTGAAAATAAAAGAGTTTGACGTCATCATTTAATTTGTCACTTCGGTTCGAGAGTTTAATACTCATTTTTCCCCCATTAATGACGTCAGTCTAATGCTTGAAATTATTATATACACACTACTAAGCACGCAACACTTATTGTTTCTTGGGGAAAAAAAGGGGGGGGGGATTAATTAAAAGGAAGATCGATATTAATCAGCCTAACACTATCAGTCTTTCGTTGTGATGTAGGGATCTGCGACCTGCTTTTGGCTGACTAGATGGTAGGCGTCTTGTTATGTCATTGTCACCGCTACTCCGATACCCGCGCGCGTTGAAAACCACTGGCGAGTTGGATCTGGCTCGTGGGCCACAGTTTCAGGAACAATTCCCCAGGAACGATTCCCCCCCCCCCCCTTTTTTTTTTTCCTCCCCCGGTTTGATGGACTCAATAATACAGTAACCGAGGTCAGAGATATTTTTTTAATGTTCGATTCCATATTTGCATACAACCATGACCTTGGTTGCGTAGCTTACGGCATGCGTCCAGCGCATGCGTACAGGGGCTAAGATTTTCGCCTGGATAAGCCCTTTGTTGCCCAAGTTGACGGATGTGGTCTTACAGTGAAATCTGGAATGTTCTGGTTGGTCTTTTGAGAGCATTATTTATTATTATTATTGCTATGAGAAGGCGAGGTCAGAATCAGATCCAGCAAAGTATCCGTGGTAAAACGAAGGTGGAGGTGAGATTAATCGGAAGAATAACAAAACAGGGGGAAGTGTTTCGGTTGCTTTGCAGAATGAAGTGACCTTTGAACTCAAGGATCTTGACGGTGACACTAAAATTGTATGAGTCCAAGAAAAGTGTGTGCCAAGGAGTGAGTGGTGCTTAAAAATGAGCGCATTATTAAAAATGAGCTCATTACTCCCGACTAGAGCACTTTTCATAACTCAAGTTCAAAGTTTACATAAATAGTAGGAGAATTGTTTGTTTTTTATGCTATAATAGCTTTTCTTTTAAACCCGTAACCACAAAGCTATCAGACACCACAGAACTAACGCCCGTAAACAGCAACCACAAATCTCTGGTCGACGGGACGAACCCCCTCAACACACACTCTCAAGAGACGCCACTGCCATGTTGAACCAATAGTTCTAAATGTATATATTTTTAAAGGTATGTCCTCAAACATTTTAACTTGCGTGGTATTTTCCTTATTCGCGAAGACAATTTTTTTGCTTTTACCATAGATTATAGTTAATGCCATTTGTATTCGAGATTACCAAACAAATTTATGACGGAATCGTGATTCCCAGACTTCCAAGGGACTTCAAGGGGCGGGCGTAAAGTCAGAGAGCAAACAGTGTAATCTCGAGTACCACGTTTTAACTTTCAAAGAATTTGAAAACATACGCGATGAACAATTTCATTGTCTTGGAATGAGATCAAGGCGCCAAGCGAGTTGGGTAAAAGGGGGTTCTTAAACGCAGGGGCCAGTGGCGTGGCGAACTTAACTCGCGCCCGGGGCACAATACCTTTTTAGCGCCCCCAATACCTTTTTAGCGCCCCCCCATTCGAAAACCATACAATATTATAGTAAAATATACCATTTGCGCCCCTTTGTGAGTAGCGCCCGGGGCATGATGCCCCCTTGCCCCCCCTCACTACGCCACTGGCAGGGGCGTACCTAGCGTGATGCACTAATTTGGGTTTAATATTTAACAATGTGCAGCTGGTCTACGTGTGTTGGAGGTAACACTTCTGGGAGTTTGTCCCTGGTGGCAGTTAGTCAAGATTCGCGACTACTTTCTATGTTTTTCATGAGCACTCAATGCAAAATATTAGACTGTAGCTTCCACCAAATTTAAAGACTCCTTTGCCATCTATGTGATATGACAACGTTTAGATGACACCCAGGCCATCATGATCTTATCAAAACAAAACTTTTGAAGACCAATTTCAACCTAACGCATTTCATTTATCCTTTTAAAATACACGACTGAATCTAATCCCCACTGCTTAGTTTGCCTGTATTGACCAATGGTCATCTACTGCATCCTGGTCTCTTTCCAGTAGTCTTCACCTAAGTCTTGCCATTGGATCAATCAGCCACGGGCGAGAGGGTGAGGCTGGCGAACTGAGGCACTCTCCCTAACTTGAAACAAAATACAGCTCAGGTGAAGGCTACTTCTCATCATCGCGTGCGAAGGACAGACAACAAGGTCGATAGAGCCTGACATTTAATCAAAATATTTTTATTTAAATTATTTTCAAAATATTGGATTATTTTTTTTTTAATCGGACTCTCTGAGTCTGAGCCACAAGTAGAAGATTTAGAAGTGTTTACAGATTCAGCGTTACTCTTTTGCTATCCACCTTTTTTATATATTATGTAATTTGTTTATCTTCATTTCCTCGTGCATAATCGTTATCCATATCCATGATCTCTGGGAACATCTGACCCGGATGTTTGCCGTGCTTAACTCCCGGCCACGTTCCGTAGATCACGTACGCCGTGACAATCAGGAACAATGAAGCGTGGCCAAAACGCTATCTCTGGTTTTAGAGGAGTGCCCCCCCCCCCCACACACACTCACACCACACCCCATCCACATTTGTTTCGTGATAAGCCATCAAGGATTTATTAAAGTCAACCACGCCGATTGACAGACTCAAGACATGCAACGTTAGCGACAAGTGACTGCAAGACCCGGTCTTACTGGCATTTTAAGAAAAGGCTCTCCCGAGACTTAACATTTTATTGTCTTTCTCTGGTTTTGCCAACAAACCTCTCCAAAAGAGCAGGCTTCCACAACGTTGCAAAGAAAAATGTGCTTATCAAGGGCTTCACTGTGGTTGTCGAACAAAATCTGTGCTATGGTGTAGTCTTCCTTAAGACGTTCGGACAAAACTTTGATTTTCATATTTATAGTCCTCCTCAAGATTATTTTTTTGTTGAAAACTTTGATTTATCATATGCTTCCCCAAGACGACCAAAAAAGTCTGGGATATTGTATGCTTCCCCAAGATGACCAAAAAAGTCTGGGATATTGTATGCTTACCCAAGATGACCAAAATAGTCTGGGATATTGTATGCTTCCCCAAGATGACCAAAAAATTCTGGGATATTGTATGCTTACCCAAGATGACCAAAATAGTCTGGGATATTGTATGCTTCCCCAAGATGACCAAAATAGTCTGGGATATTGTATGCTTACCCACGATTACCAAAAAAGTATGGGATATTGTAAGCTTTCCTAAGATTGCCAATGAAACATTGCTATTATATAGCCTCCCCCAAAGATTGCCAACCAATTCTATGGCAATGGTTGAGACAACTATAAAAAATTAACAGTTTCAAATATCTTAATATTATATTTAAAGCTAGAACAATTTCTACGCAAAAACAACAACAACATTTTTAATGTTTTTTTTTGTTTTTTTTTTTTTTAAAATTGGGAGCCTCAAGTTGAAAAGTTGCCCCCTTGCGACGTGCCATTGCTTTTTTAAAGCCACATTTGGGCAAAGGGTATGTATTTATAATTTTACAACCACGTGAGGGTTGGTTTTTTAAATGTGTAAATGGACTACGATGAGTCACTTCCTTGTTTTGTCAGGTGATACGTACCAGCCATTGGTAGGCTTTCTGCTACACATAACAACACATAACAACAGATAACAGCTGATCAGCCATTGCCATTATCATTAATTTTAAAGCAAATGTTAGTCTCCATCAGCGCCTCCCCAATGTTAATTAAAAATGTTACTTTTCAAAATATTCTTGAATACACGCGTTTCTTTAAATGACAGTCATTAAATGTGACAATAATTATAATTCAGTTATGATTAAAGGAAGAAAGTTGTTTGAAGAAAAATTTGTGAGCGACTAGTGTGTTGCAGACAGCCTAACGGAAGTCTTACCCGTACTTACGCTCATCACGTGACAAAACAATCGACTCATCGTAGTCCATTGTATTCAGCGTTTTTTTTAGATTTGTAGAAATATTAACGCAATCTTTTGAACCCAAATTATATTTGTAATCCAAAAGATGATCAAACGTCTCCGATCAAATTTAAAATGAACTAGCGAGATGCGGAAGGATGCGAAAAATAAAAAATAAAAATCAATTAATTAATTCTTTCAAGACAATTTCAGACCAGGATGTCGTAGCCTCGATCCCATCATCGTGTCTTGTAACCCCGTTCTTGACATTGGACTGGTAGATGGACGCTCCCCCGAAACAATTTCATAATCTCTAAATAAAATAATCAACATGATGCATGCGGGGTTTGTGTTACGGTTTCTGACCCCCCCCCCCCCTTTTCCCACATCCCATCCCCTTTTTTACACTTTTAAAAGTATTGATCTGTTGAACTTTAGCATCGTTACGAATATAGCCTGACATTTATCTGTAGATAATCCATTGTTAACTGCGTGGGAAAGTGATGCTGTTTAGAGTTTTGGGATTAATTACAGATTTACTGATACAGTTTTTTGTTCTTTCTATTTGACATCATTATAAGATTTCTATCTCAGAGGGGGATTTTGCTTGTTCGTGTGTGCGTGTGTGTGTGTGTGTGTGTGTGTGCGCGTGTGTGTGTGTGTGTGTGCGTACGTACGTGCGTGCGGGGTGGGGGGGGCTGGGCATGGGTGGGAAGATGAAGATCGTAGAGTGAAAGAGACAGACAGACAGAGTGGGTGTGTGTGTGCGTGTGCGTGTGTGTGTGTGTGTGTGGGTGGTTTCGTGACATGCCCCTGTACACGTTTTTCATTGGTCATTATTGTTTTTAAACAAACAACACTTTCTCTTTTTTTATTTTAGGATCCCATAGAGTTGATGGCCAAATATAGAGTTGATGGCCAAATATAGAGTTGATGGCCAAATATAGAGTTGATGGCCAAATATAGAGTTGATGGCCAAATATAGAGTTGATGGCCAAATATAGAGTTGATGGCCAAATATAGAGTTGATGGCCAAATATAGAGTTGATGGCCATATAGAGTTGATGGCCAAATATAGAATTGATTGTTACAAAGAGTTTATTGTCCCTACAGAATTGACTTTCTTTTAGAGTTGAATGAGAAATATAGCGTTGATTGCCATATAGAGTTAATTGCCGTATAGAGTTGATTGCCATATAGAGTTGATTGCCGTATAGAGTTGATTGCCGTATAGAGTTGATTACCGTATAGAGTTCATTGCCGTATAGAGTTCATTGCCGTATAGAGTTCATTGCCGTATAGAGTTCATTGCCGTATAGAGTTCATTGCCGTATAGAGTTCATTGCCGTATAGAGTTCATTGCCGTATAGAGTTGATTGAGTGGGATTCCTTTCCCCGATCCCGCATCGAATGTTCCAATCAATCATAGACTCAAGTTCAAGGTTCGATAGTTATTCGACAACCGGATCAGAATTAGATTTGCGCAAAGAATTGTGTGAACTTTTCATGACATTGGAGCTGGTTTCAAGGTCACTAGAGGGTTCGAGCCGTAATCTTAAATTTTGAGCACCACTCAAGAGCTAAGCTAAGAACAGATCGTCGTTACAACACTAGGATTACAACACTGGGAATACAACACTAGGATTACAACACTAGGATTACAACACTAGGATTACAACACTAGGGTTACAACAATAGGATTACAACACTAGGATTACAACAAATGTCATTGTAGATTTTGTCTTTATTGTTCTCTTTTATCACAAATTGTCTTTTATGTCATGATAACTTGTCATATGACATTACATTTATTATGTTTTTAAACGTCACGTTTTTATGAAAAATATCCACACACACACAAAAAAAAAAATGATGTTCATCATAATTCAGATCAGGGGCGTAAGTAGGGTGGGTGCGGAGGTTGCGATCCGCAATGGGCAACACATTTTTTTCTTTATATAAGACTAGCCCTTTGTCCGCCCATGGCAAGGGGGGGGGGTGGCACAATAGGGCACGCCCCTTTCGGCACTAACCCTAACTACGCCCACTGATTAAGATCCAGATACATTTAGGTTAAATTTTTTAGTTTCCGACAGAGCATGCGCAGTACACAATTTAAGAGGCACGGCGAAACAAAGGGGACGAGTCGACAGATAGCCTTCGTCAGCGAACCAACAAAAAAAAAAATTAAAAAAGATGGTGAACAATACAAGGAAAGAAACCAACCAACTTAAAATATCTAACGGGATGCTGTGGAGAATTCGAGGAGAAATTCAGGGGTTGTCTCCCCCTTAAATTTTGACCTAACCTGATCGCAGCATTCGCAGCCCCATCTACCCCCACCCACCACCCTTTTATATATGTAAATAATCGGATTTTGTAATGTAAAAATCTAGCAAGCGATTTTTATTTTTTTTTATTTTTTTAGAGGAAAGAAAGCCCCCCCCCCCCCCCCCCCCGGGTTCCGGTCGACAAGTCTGTAGTGGAAGCGCTGGCCACCGACCCCCTCGGCGTTAACTCGGGGCACATAACAACCATTGCGTGTCCCGGCCAATGATAAAATTGATGTTGGACTTTTTAACTTAACTCGCGACATGGGGAGGGAGGGAGGGAGGGAGACGGGATGGGAAGGGGGGAGGGAAAAGGAAAGGGAGAGAGAGGGAGAGATAGAGAGAGAAATATTTTGTATTCATAAAGTAATACTGTATTAAAGTAGCAGACGACTGAGTTGGGACGGGGTGTCGTTGGGCCTGGGTGTCATTTGGAGGGGGCGCCGTTGGGACGGGGCGTCATTGGGACGGGGCGTCGTTGGGACGGGGCGTCATTGGGACTGGACAGGTATTGGAAAGGCAAACTGAGAACCGCGCTCGATTATTTTTTGATAATGTCAGCTACAAAACTGGCATAGATGACATGAATAGCTTCTGGTCATCTGATCTGTTTAGCTATAGGTGAGGAGGTCTGTAACCCAAACCATCACAAAACAGTAATGTCGTTTGTAAGAGGTAAAACCAGTGCCCCTACTTTAAAGCTATTTCAGAGATTATGACATCATGGCTTATGGCTTATGGCCAATGAAAGCCACTTATGAACCCACGTATACAACACAAACCACGTCAGCCACACCGTCCAGACACTTTACATCACAACCTCACACTAACCACACGCACTGTGCCAACCACACGCACTGAGCCAACCACACGCACTGAGCCAACCACACGCACTGAGCCAACCACACGCACTGCACTAACCACGCGCACTACACTAACCACACGCACTGCACTAACCACACGCATTGCACTAACCACACGCACTGCACTAACCACACGCACTGCACTAACCGCACGCACTGCACTAACCGCACGCACTGCACTAACCGCACGCACTGCACTAACCACACGCAGTGCACTAACCACACGCACTGCACTAACCACACGCACTGCACTAACCACACGCACTGCACTAACCACACGCACTGCACTAACCACACGCACTGCACTAACCACACGCACATCACTAATCACACGCACTGCACTAATCACACGCATTGCACTAACCACACGCACTGCACTAACCACACGCACAGCAGTAACCCCACGCACTGCACTGGCCACACGCACAGCAGTAACCCCACGCACTGCACTGGCCCAACGCACAGCAGCAACCCCACTCACTGCACTGACCACACGCACAGCAGTAACCCCACGCACTGCACTAACCTCACGCACTGCACTAACCACACGCACAGCAGTAACCCCACGCACTGCACTGACCAGATGTGCTGCGGATAGAGCGCCGTCTAAGAGTAGTAGGTCCCCTCCGAATGGCCATATCAGCGATGTAAGAGTCTAGAACTCCGTTGCTATCTCTTAGCCCAGGCCTGCACAACATACGGCCCGCGGGCCACATGCGGCCCGCCAGAAACAATTTGGTGGCCCGCGAAATAACGAAATATTCTTTGTTATTATTCTTATAATCTTAATGGCTTCCAACCCCCCTTCCCCCCGGTCCTATTATCTTTCGGCCCGCACAAGTTTTTCATAAAGTATGACGGCCCGCCTTACATTTTGAGCTGTGCAGGCCTGTCTTAGCCCCTTCAAGGCTGGTGTGTTTTAAACTATTATCTAGTCAAAAAAATCACAAGATGGTTTAAAATAATCAGTACTCTTTATTTATTTATACACTGGGGTAAACACAGACCACAATAATGACTGACCTGTAAAGATTGGTGTTCACAATAGAAGTAAAGTATCGCCTGTCCACATTACGAAGATGCAATCAACTCAACGAAATCAAAACTCACTCCTCCATTAAAAACAATGTGTTCTTGTCGCTCACCAAATGTACACACCTCTCTCCCCCCCCCCCCAAAACGTGATTTGATATTCCAACACACCGCCGCGGTCATACGTCACAGGTCATACGTCACAGGTCATACGTCACAGGTCATACGTCACACGGGACTGAGTAAAATTCGTGTGATAAAAGGGGGAAATAACTCACGGATGAAACCAGTATCGCTCACTCACGCAACATCAGAATCAGGCAGAGAACTATGTCTCGAGATCTGACTGTTAGAACATGCACTGCTCTAACCACACCCACTGCCCCAACCACACGCACTACACCAAAACACACGCACTACACTAACCACACGCACTGCACTAACGATGCGAACTACACTAATCACACAAACAAAACTAACAACACGCACTACTCTAACACTCGCACTACACTAACCACACGCACAACACTAGCCACACGCACTGCACTAGCCACACGCGACCTCACTAACCACACCCGACCGCACTAACCACACCCAGTGCCCTAACCACACCCACTGCCCTAGCCACACCCACTGCCCTAGCCACACGCACAACACTAACCACACGCACTACACTAACCACACGCATTACACTAACCACACGCATTACACTAACCACACGCACAAAACTAACCACACGCACAAAACTAACGACACTCACCACATGCACACCACTAACCACATGAAAAAACAAGAAACAAACCAGTCATAAATGAAATAACCATAACAATCGTGCAAAGTTCGCTAACTCCCCAGGTCATGTTGACCTCCCCTCGTCACCCACCAATCAGACGTGTCGCCTCACGTGACTTCATACATCGGTCCCCGCACTTTAGCTCCCAATAACTCAAACACTGATCACCACAGCTACTACAGTTGAGCTGCGTCTGCGGTCCAATGTTAACCTCTTAACTTTCGTGGATGTCCCGATACCACCTTGGTGGTGAAGGAATTTTTACCGCTGCACAGGAACAGACAAATCTTCAGTGATTATTTAGTAGGACTTTTAAGGAGGAGGGGAGGAGGAGGGAGGGGTCATTGTTTACTTGAAGGAAACTCAAATATCTTAGGAGTGTCTCCAGGTGAAAATAAAAAGCCACAACAACACCTGGTTTGGGGGGGGGGGGGGGAAGGGTGGGGGGGGAACAAACAAACAAACCAACACACTTAAAAGCATTTCAAAAGTCTTGGGGGATTTGACACTCTTTTTTTACGTGACCAATGTTTTCCTTTCATATTTTGCCTTGAATGTCCACATTTCTTGTTTATTTCTTTTTGTAAGAAATTGATTTAAAATGCGATAGTGCATCTGTAGAGTATAAAAAACGTGTTTTCTAAAATGAAAATATTCCGTCCCTCTCTCTATCTCTCTCTCTCTCTCTCCCTCTAACTCTCTCCCTTTCTCTCCCACCATCTCTCCCTCTCTATGCCTCCTCTCTTTCTCTCTCTCTGTGTGAGTATATGCTCTTATGTTTTTGTGATATTTATTTTTTTTTTTTAAAGGAAGTTTGAGAAATCCAATTTCATATCACATGAAATGACAACTCAACCGGGGGCATATGTAAAGACATTAATTTTCTTTTAAAGATTAAATTTGTTGCCGGATACCGTTATGTTTGTCTCTGTCAATATGTCCGCCATCGAAATGATCCAATGAAAACCCCGAAGAATCGTGAGGTTTTTTTGTGGAGAGGAGTGGTGGAGGCCCCCCCCCCCACCTGCTGAGAACTGTGGGTTTGCCTGGGCGACCAGCCCACCCAGGTGAAACACGCCAGTAAGAGGAGAGAAGATCGGATCCTCTTGTCTCCGCTGTCCACGGCCATTAAAACCTGACATCCTTTCTCGGCCACGCGGTGACACGGTGCGCTATCTACTACACCACAGTTGTTTTTTTTTCCTAAACCAACTCAGATTACTCAGGTTATCGAGACGCAGCTGTGTCTCCAACTGTTCCCTACTGCTCCTCAATCCTCCCCAAACCCCAAACATAACCCTAACCGTAACCTTAACCATAACCCTAACCCTAACGATAACCCTAGCCCTAACCATAACACTAACTCTAACCCGTAAGCCTTGACGTTCACACGAAAGAATGAAATCAAACACCTTGTTTGAATAAATCCGGCGTTCTGGTGTTTTTAAGTTAAACAAACAAAACAACCCAACAAGGAAATAACATTATGTGTGTCATCTCAATATGAGGGGGGGGGGAATGTATGTCATAACTAGGGGTTTTGATAGAGATTTTTGTTTGGTCGTCTTTACCCCCTCTTTGGAAACGATCATCGGATTTTCCTGATCCAGTTTTCCAAAATGCATTCCCAGCGCTTCATCACATCGAGGTCCGAAACACACGAGATCGTATGAGCTGGTTAAGGAGATTGGGGTGTGTTTTAGACGACCGTCAACGGCAGGTGAATTTTCATCTATACGTAGAGCACAGACGAGCAACTGTTCTATGTGTAGCACAGAGACAAGCAACTGTTCTATATGTAGAACTCAGAAAGCAGCTGCTCTATATGTAGAACTCAGAAAGCAAATTTTCTATATGTAGAGCTCATAAAGCAACTGTTCTATATGTAGAACACAGACAAACAACTTTTCTGTATGTAGAACTCAGACAAGCAACTGTTCTATACTGATACTACGGCTTAGTACAAGGCACCAGTACGGTAATTAGTTATCACGAACAAAGCATGTGCTGGAGAACATATACGTTTCTTGCTACAAGCGACCAGACTGCGCCAATGCGATCGGATCTAAATGATACCTCTACAACAGAGTGGACCCGTGTGCAAGCAAAAAAAAAAGAGAGAGACAATTGCAATTCATGTGCTCTAATACTTCGTTTGAAAAAAAATCAATTATTTAAAAAATTTTTACTTTACAAACCCGCTCTTTGCTTCTTGCATACGTTTACAAACGCACCCAGAGGTCTGCAAATGGGGAAGTGGGTGACTATTATTGTTACGGCATGTGGGTAGGTCTATGTTTAGCCACCGCCAATCGTCTCCCCTTTCTTTTGCTTTGATGTTGACGTCACTGCGGAAACTTGCTGTGGCACGCCTTACCCAGCCCGCCCTTGATTGGGAAAAGGTTGTTTACGTTCGAATGAGCTCTATTTGTTCTAAAGAATGCAGTAAGGTGACGCAAAATCTGAAGTTTCCTTAATAGATGGTTCCGATTTTATATAGACCTGCAGGTTAACTGGCAAAAGAATGGGGGGGGGGGGGGGAGGATCTGTTTCCTTTATTAAAAAAAAATATTTAAAAATAAGACGTTATATAAGTGCAATATTGTACTCTTTAAGTGCGCTTGTAAATTAATATTTGTAATTTTCGAAGAGTGTACCGTTTGACTTGATGTGCTGTAAGTTGATGTAGTTTTTGTTTCTGTATTTTTTAATTTTGTATTTTTATAGGAATTTAATAGTAGAATAAAATCGCATAGTGTTGAGATTCACGACAGCTTTGGTACGGTTTTCTTTGTGTACTGGTTCTCGGCCCTTTGTTACGTATTGTTCATTCTATGAGACAAATTTTAAAACTGATAAAATTGTCAAAACCATGAAACGCTGCGCGACAAATTTTGTTATGAGATACATTCTGCCGTGCTCTGACTCACTGTGTAACAATTTTGTTATGAGATACATTATGCCGTGCTCGGACTCACTGTGTAACAATTTTGTTATGAGATACATTCTGCCGTGCTCGGACCCACTGTGTAACAATTTTGTTATGAGATACATTCTGCCGTGCTCTGACTCACTGTGTAACAATTTTGTTATGAGATACATTATGCCGTGCTCTGACTCACTGTGTAACAATTTTGTTATGAGATACATTGTGCCGTGCTCTGACTCACTGTGTAACAATTTTGTTATGAGATACATTCTGCCGTGCTCTGACTCACTGTGTAACAATTTTGTTATGAGATACATTATGCCGTGCTCTGACTCACTGTGTAACAATTTTGTTATGAGATACATTGTGCCGTGCTCTGACTCACTGTGTAACAATTTTGTTATGAGATACATTGTGCCGTGCTCTGACTCACTGTGTAACAATTTTGTTATGAGATACATTGTGCCGTGCTCTGACTCACTGTGTAACAATTTTGTTATGAGATACATTGTGCCGTGTTCTGACTCACTGTGTAACAATTTTGTTATGAGATACATTGTGCCGTGCTCTGACTCACTGTGTAACAATTTTGTTATGAGATACATTGTGCCGTGCTCTGACACACTGTGTCATTCAATACTACCTGTAAATATGTTGTTCGTTGCCCTTTCGAAAAGATGAACATACTCGTGTTTCTGAAGATGCAAAGCTAGAACCGGCCACGAAAATTAGAAATGGTTTTAGCAGGCCTCTTGAGAAGGCCCCACTTAGAAGGCCCCCATAGAATGCCCCCTTAGAATGCCCCCTTAGAATGCCCATTTAGAAGGCCAATGTAGAAGTCCAATTTTGAAGGCCCACTTAAAATGCCCTTTTAGAAGCCCGTTAGAATACCCATTTAGAAGGCCCACCTATAGAATGCCCCTTTAGAATGCCCATTTAGAAGGCCCACTTAGAATGCCCATATAGAAGGCCCATTTAGAAGGCCCATTTAGAAGGCCCATTTAGAAGGCCCATTTAGAAGGCCCATTTAGAAAGCCCGTTTCGAAGGTTTAAATTTCGAACACTTTTTTTTCTCCATACCAACAAACAATTTGTTCATCATCACTACGCCAGCCAAGCCAGTGTCCGTAACAATCTGTAACGTGGTTTGTGCTTATCAGTGACACTGCCGCCTGTTGGATTATTGCAACAACAAAAAAATTGGGGACCAAGTTCTTCCAGCACGGAGAAAACTTTGCCGTGGGCCAGACGTGTCAATCCAGCAAGTGGGGGAAATACGGCGATCATTTCCTTGTCTGGTAGCACTGTTTAATCACACCTTGTCTGGTAGCACTGTTTAATCACACCTTGTCTGGTAGCACTGTTTAATCGTGGTAGCACTGCTTAATCGTGGTAGCACTGTTTAATCCCGCCAATCGCAGAGTTCCGACAGGTGTCAGCACAGAGTCGCTTCCCTCTTCAGTGATGTCATAAATGACGTATTTACAATTTGCCATCCATCGGTGGCCTCCACGGCGTGAAGGAGAGGCATGTATGCAAGCATTGGCGTAACTAGATGTTACAAAGACGGGGCGCATTTGTGGTTTATAGACACAATATTATCAATGGTGTGTGTGTGTTCAGGGCCGCCCATACGGGTGCTGGCGCCCTGGGAAAGCTTAACTTTGGCACCCCTGGCCTGGTAGGCTTAACTTTGGCGCCCCTGGCCTGGTAGGCTTAACTTTGGCGCCCCTGGCCTGGTAGGCTTAACTTTGGCGCCCCTTTAATGTATAATCAAGGGGCGCCAAGGAAAAAAACTGGGGATGAGTTAGTAAGTTTATTACCTAGGTTGAACAATACAATTGTTCTCTTAACTTGTATTTGGACAGAATGAGCAATTAGCCTACCGCGGGCAGTGTGAGCAATTAGCCTACCGTGGGCAGTGTGAACAATTAGCCTACCGCGGGCAGTGTGAACAATTAGCCTACCGTGGGCAGTAGGAACAATTAGCCTAACGTGGGCAGTAGGAACAATTAGCCTAACGTGGGCAGTAGGAACAATTAGCCTACCGTGGGCAGTGTGAACAATTAGCCTACCGTGGGCAGTAGGAACAATTAGCCTAACGTGGGCAGTAGGAACAATTAGCCTACCGCGGGCAGTAGGAACAATTAGCCTACCGCGGACAGTGTGAACCATTAGCCTAACGTGGGCAGTAGGAACAATTAGCCTACCGCGGACAGTGTGAACCATTAGCCTAACGTGGGCAGTAGGAACAATTAGCCTACCGCGGGCAGTGTGAGCAATTAGCCTAACGTGGGCAGTAGGAACAATTAGCCTACCGCGGACAGTGTGAACCATTAGCCTAACGTGGGCAGTAGGAACAATTAGCCTACCGCGGGCAGTGTGAACCATTAGCCTAACGTGGGCAGTAGGAACAATTAGCCTACCGCGGGCAGTGTGAACCATTAGCCTAACGTGGGCAGTGTGAACCATTAGCCTAACGTGGGCAGTGTGAACCATTAGCCTAACGTGGGCAGTAGGAACAATTTGCCTACCCCAGACAGTGTGAACGATTAGCCTAACGTGGGCAGTAGGAACAATTTGCCTACCGCGGACAGTGTGAACCATTAGCCTAACGTGGGCAGTAGGAACAATTTGCCTACCCCAGACAGTGTGAACGATTAGCCTAACGTGGGCAGTAGGAACAATTTGCCTACCGCGGACAGTGTGAACGATTAGCCTACCGGGGGAAGTATGAACAATTAGCCTACCGGGGGAAGTATGAACAATTAGCCTACCATGGGAAGTATGAACAATTAGCCTACCGGGGGAAGTATGAACAATTAGCCTACCGCGGGAAGTATGAACAATTAGCCTACCGATGACATTTTTTTTCCAAGCCTTTAGATCAGCATTTCTCAACCTGTGGGTCGAATGACTCTTTCACAGTGGTCGCCTGAGACCATCGGAAAACACATCTATATGAAGTAGCAACGAACATAATTTTGTGGCTGGGGGGCGCCACAACACGAGGAACTGTATTAAAGGGTCATGGCATTGGAAAGGTTGAGAACCACTGCTTTAGATCAACAAAATAAATTTTTTTTCCACTTTCTATTTTTCTTCCGTGCCGCCCACAAGCAATGCCTTTTCCTGTTTTGTTGAAAATCGTGGATGGCGCCCTAAGCGCGTGGCGCCCGTGGGAAACTGTGAAGGGGAGCTCGCTGTTGGGGAGTTCGCCACGCGCGGGCATTCAAACAAAGAAATGCCGGGCATAAAAATTATAAATACAGTTTATGAGAGACTATTTAATATTCCCTTCGCCCTATCTTCAATGGACCTATTATGCATATATCTAATTAATAGAAAAGCATTTTTAATTACAAATTGCTTTGATTGGTCAAACTCATTTTGAATGGGTCAAATTGACGGCTACATATCATTAGGGAATTCTTTTCGTAATTTTTTTAAAAATAACAATACATGATATATATTTTTAGTAACCTAAGTAACGATACTACATTTTCCCTTCAACTTTTGTTTTTGTATTCTACGTCCCCTTGGGAATTGTTTCACTATGTTTCGCCCCCCCCCCCCCCTTGTTTCTTTTTTCTTCAGAATTGTTTTTCGATGTTTTGCTACCATCATCCCCTCTTATGATTTGTTTTGACTATACCTCGCTACCCCCTACCCCCCCCTTTCTCCGCTTACAAATTGATTAATTAAGTCGCGGATCCATGCAACGGTAAAATTGGTTTTTTTTTTTTAAATGGTTTGGTAAATAAAATTTATAAAAATAATAATAATAATTGAATGTCACGAAGAACTTTGGAAATGTATGAAAAAATAAACTTACTACATAAATTCAAATGCTACTGAAGTGATTTATATACAATTATATAGAATTATATACAATTATATCTAAATCATGGCGGAAACTGAAAAGCTGATGTCTCCACTGTTCACCTTTCCTGGCACCCCCTGAAATGCCCCCCTCGCCACCCCAGGGTGGCGCTGCAAGTACCGCAGGTTGGGAAACCCCGATGTATTAATACTATATTCAAACCCACATTGAAAAAAACAAACGAAGATTACCACACGGTGGCGTAGCTAGGGTTAATGCCCCCTTGGGTGGGGGCCGAGATGATCACCGCACCGCTTTACACGAAAAAAAAAAAAAGCCAAAAATGCAGCCCACTGAGCATGAAGACAAAATAAGCGCCACCCTCCCCGGACAGCCTTTCCTACGCCACAGCCCCCCCACCCCCCACACACATATCTCTATAAAACGCTAACATGTCACTAACCCACATGACGGACGTTGTCACACCTCGTTTTGACATATATTAACCTCTGATATCGGATACCCATTAGGGGTTATGAGGTCATCGCGTCAATATTTAGCTAACAATAAAAAAAAAATTGTTTTAAAAATATCGCTCAATACGTCTCAGCGAAGGGTTTCCCCGCAGATCCCGTTGTGGAGAGGATCAGCTGCGACGCATAGCTTCGCGGAAACGAATTCCGAACACGGAACTTAAGCGGTCCATGGTTTGGGTTGGTGTGGGGGGGGGGGGGGGGGAGGGGGGTCCGCCAGCAGCTGGTGCGTCATTTCAGAAATTCCCGCTTATTGTGTTTACGACAGTGCCGTCAAGTCATAAACTCCAGCATTTCCAATGAACGACAAACAGAAGTGTTTATCTTTGTTTTGTAAGATTTCGGTCCGGTTGTTTTTTTTTTTTTACCCCTTTTGCATAACGCAGTGGCGTAGTGAGGGGGGGGCAAGGGGGGCATCGTGCCCCGGGCGCTACTCACAAAGGGGCGCCAAATGGTATATTTTACTATAATATTGTATGGTTTTCGAAAGGGGGCGCTAAAATGTATTTGAGGGGGCGCTAAAAAGGTATTGTGCCCCGGGCGCGAGTTAAGCTCGCAACGCCACTGGCATAACGGTTGGTTATATAAAATCACTGTTTAGAAGAACCTATTGAAATTAAACTTATTGATATCTGTAATAATGTACGATTCCTGTAACGCCTGTAAAGTTATATGTAGTATGTATTATAGTGTTGAAATTTCTTTACTTCATGAATTCGCATCACGATAAATTTCATCATCATCATCACTATCATCATTATCATGTCATCTTAGTCCTTGGACCACTGGGGCGCCACAGATGACATGAAAACTATCCTTCTCCAGACCGGTTTACGCTTACGATTTTGGCGAACATGTACGATTTTGACTCATTTAGAGGTGTAGACATTATATATACTGTATAAGAGTTTGAGGGTAACCAGGTCTGATTCTCCATTCCTCTCGGTCTTCTGCACTACGCATAGCATAAATTTATTGACTGAATATTCACACAATATATAATAGGTCTCCTGAAACTGGAGGAAACATAATTGATATTGTCTTACTGCTTCACATACATACAGGGCCGGCCCTAACAATTGCGGGACCCTATGCGAAACGGATTGCGCGGGGCCCTTTCGGGGTTGGGATAAGGATAGGATAATAAGTGAAAATTAAGATTTTGTATTAGAAAATAAATTCGGGGCGGGGCCTATGAAAGTGCGGGGGCCATTGCGGCCGCATAGGTTGCAATGGCCCTAAGGCCGGCCCTGCATACATAATTCCCACTAATCTGTTGGATAAATAATACGATGCTAAGTGATACACATTTGAGCGCCGCTTGAGCCATCACTTGAATCCTATTCATATATCCATGATACTTCTGTCTTGTCGTACATCTGCGCATGACATATTAATATATCTAACTTCCTGTCAATCTTAAATTGTGAAAACAATACATTATATATGAAACAATTCATCGTGCTAATATTTAAGCTGTTATAATATCATTTAAAAAAAAAAATGATAATAAAGACAAGAATATTAAAAATTATTCAAGAGGTAACAGAGGCATGAGAGCCATTTATGGTGAAATTGAGGGAGGGTGGGGTGTACGGGGGGGGGGGGGTACCCGAATTGTAGGAAAATTATTATTTCACCAGAAAAGCGAAACAACCGCATACATTAGTGAAACAACTCCATATAGTGGTGAAACAACCCCATATAGTGGTGAAACAACCCCATATAGTGGTGAATCAAGCCCACACAGTAGTGAAACAACCCCACACAGTAGTGAAACAACCCCATATAGTAGTGAAACAACCCCACACAATAGTGAAACAACCCCATATAGTAGTGAAACAACCCCACACAGTAGTGAAACAACCCCATACACTAGTGAAACAACCCCATATAGTAGTGAAACAACTCCATATAGTAGTGAAACAACTCCATATAGTAGTGAAACAACCCCACACAGTAGTGAAACAACCCCATACAGTAGTGAAACAACCCCATACACTAGTGAAACAACCCCATATAGTAGTGAAACAACTCCATATAGTAGTGAAACAACTCCATATAGTAGTGAAACAACCCCATATAGTGGTGAATCAAGCCCACACACTAGTGAAACAACTCCATATAGTAGTGAAACAACCCCATATAGTGGTGAAACAACCCCATATAGTGGTGAATCAAGCCCACACAGTAGTGAAACAACCCCACACAGTAGTGAAACAACCCCATATAGTAGTGAAACAACCACACACAATAGTGAAACAACCCCATATAGTAGTGAAACAACCCCACACAGTAGTGAAACAACCCCATACACTAGTGAAACAACCCCATATAGTAGTGAAACAACTCCATATAGTAGTGAAACAACTCCATATAGTGGTGAAACAACTCCATATAGTAGTGAAACAACCCCATATAGTGGTGAATCAAGCCCACACAGTAGTGAAACAACCCCATACACTAGTGAAACAACCCCATACACTAGTGAAACAACCCCATATAGTAGTGAAACAACCCCATATAGTAGTGAAACAACTCCATATAGTAGTGAAAAAAACTCATGCGGTAGTGGAACAAGCCCACATAGTAGTGACATCTGGAATCGTTAAATTACATATTTATCCCGCCCCCCCCCCCCACTTTCATTTTAACTATTAAGTTATGTAAAGGGAGCGCGAGCCAATCAAAACGTAGGCGCGTGCTGACACTTGGCTCGCGAGCCATAGTTTGCCCACCCCTGTTATAAGGTTTTCGTGGAGCCGTAAGCCTCATTAAATTGAACTCCAAACACCAGTCTGTAGACTAAATGGATCGTTGCCTTAAAAAATTACAGCTAATTCCTGGGTGCTTAAGGAACGACCCGGAGGTGATTAAAAAAAAGTGGGGTGGGGAGGGGGGGGGGGGTTGAGTGGGAGGAGTGAGACGTTGTGTTTAACTGGTAAGTTGCCAGATCCGTGTTTCTTGTCGGTGTCTTTTTTTTTTAATGTGTATTTTTTGTTGTTTTTGTTGTTTATTTTGTTTGTTTTGATTTTATTGTTGTTGTTTGTACACGACAGCCGATACCCACCGAGGGTCAGACTATGTCAAGATATTACTGTTTAACTCAGATATCATTTCTACTTCAGATACACCCTACAGCAGCGGTTCTCAAACCTGCAGGTCGCGACCCCCTTTAGGGGTCGAAGGACCCAGGACCCTTTACAGGGGTCGCCTAAGACCATCGGAAAACACATATACTCTTCAGTTGTGAAGTAGCAACGAACATAATTTTTGTGGTTGGGGGTCGCCACAACATGAGGAACTGTATTAAAGGGTCGCGGCATTAGCAAGGCTGAGAACCACTACCCTGCAGAGAAACACGTTTGCCGTGATTGGAAAAAGTGGTTGTGGCGGGGGGGGGGGAAGGTTGGGGTGAAAGTGTTATCGGTAAACGTGTTTTGTAATGTGCACGACGACGACAGTGCCATTACTTTGAACGAGTTTGTCGCTAAGAAATGTTGTCGGCTGCTAAGAATACCCCCACCCCCACCCCCAAAACCACCACCACGGTAGAAAGAAAAATAAAGATATCTTTTGCGTATCATTTGTTCCGTTTGTATTTTAACTTTATATATTTTTTTAAATTCTCATAAATGAAAGAAATTGTCTGCATAAAGTATTATTTGCGCTTTGGCGGGAGATAATGTATAAATTAGCTTTAGTTTTATTATTTTTATCAGTAGTAGTAGTAGTAGTAGTAGTGGTAGTAGTGGTAGTTTTAAATAGCGCGGTATCCTAGCCTTGGCCGCTGTACTTACAATGTAACAAACATAATCATGAGCTTAAAAACTCACGTACATTACTTAAATAAAACAAGTGTGTATTCACCCCACCCATTCCATAACTATTGACATGTGACGCCATGGACGGCACCCGGCAGCATCGTTTATCAGTCAGAAAAAAAGGGGGGGGGGGAAATCAGTCAGGATAGTAGAGTTTAAAGAGATGTGTTTTGAGTGCAAGTTTTGAAGGCTGTGATGGTCGTTCGTACCAGAAAATAAATTGTTACCAATATGATTATCTGTACATAAACAGACCACGAAATACATAAAAAATCGTTTTATCATGTACAAAATTAATCATAATGACAATAATGTGACACCTCTACTCTATCTAGTTTTGACTTTAGTTAATCTAAAAACTATCCATCAAAATTTTTTTTTTTAAAGTTCATAAATTTTTTATCTTCTCCTAACGGATCCGAACAGCAAACAGATTAAAGTTTCGTTCCAACTCGGGTAGAAGAAGTGTCAACAAAAAAAAAGAAGCGAACTTGTTGCGCACCGCTTTACGTCCTAGCGCCTCACAGGTGTGTACGCTCGACCAATCCGGATACTGTTCAGAGTCGAGCAAAGGGGGAGGGGAGGGGGGGTCGTGGGTTCGGTTCGTAGCAGCGCGATGGCGGCGGCGGCCGGGTTTATTTTTACCATTCAGGATTTGCCGGGTCGCTACCGGAGCAGAAGAAGTAGAAGAAGACACTTAAGACAGGTTTATAAAGTCGACGTCTGGCAGAGCGGGCCGTGCATTCGATTGGTGTTCAGCGTACAGGATTGGATCACGCATCGAGACGCAACAACGTATGTATCATTTTTTGACCCGGCGTGCATGTTTTAAAATAAGCAAGGGGTGTTGGAGGAAGAAAAAAAGGGGGGCCGGGCAGGGGGTGCAGGGGGGGGGGGACCTTCGCTGATCGTTTGATTTCTGGACTGATTGTTTAGAATTTCTTGCATTTTAATTAAGAGATCAATTCTTTTTAAAGTGTTGACAATTGTTAATGACTTTATTTTTGGAACCTATTGATATTTTATCTTGTTTGTTTGGTTTTTGAGTTATTTCGATTATCTTCCTTTGTTTTCTTGTGTCCATTTTATAAAAATACCAAAACTTTCTATGTTTTTATTTTCTATGCCCCCCCCCCCTCCAACGCCCCCTATTTTTTCCTTTCATACATTATTCCCGTTTTTTTTTAATGTTATTTTACCTCCTTCTATTCATAATTTCTCTCTTTTCTTTTTCATTTCTTTTTTTTTTTTCCCCCGTCTTTTTTTTTTTCCATTCTCTTCTTCATTGATTCTAATTATTATTTTTTTTATTTTCGATTTTCTATTTTGTTTTTTTTTTTCCCCTCCAAATTTTCTTTTAATCGTAGTTTGAATTTTTCAAAAAAATAATTAATGTCTTCTCCCCCCCCCCACCCCCAAACCCCAAAGCTTTTTTTTAAAAAAAAAATTTGACCTGCTTGCTACCTTACTTCCTACGACACTGCGCACTAAACTACACCGACCACATGAAAGTATACCGTAAAAAACAACAACAACCGACACATCAGCTCCTGTCACCATGGAGTTGTTTCCCTTGCACTGCATGAATAACAACAATTCTTAGAATTTGAAGACCACGTGTATCTAGTGGTTAAATTTAACCTCCTGCAATCTTTAGACTTGTGTCCCCTTCCCCCCCCCCCTTTTTTTTTTTTTTTTGGCCTTGGACGCCATGTGTAATTAAATACTTTACTATCTTGCAGTGGCGTAGTTAAAGGGGGGTGCAGCTGGGGGGGCGGTCCACCCCGGGTGGAGGTGGGTTTTTTTTTTTTGTATTGAGGGGGCGGCAATTTTCGCACAACTGCAGAGGTTGGCTTTTTTTTTCGTGGAAGTGGGGGCGGCGAAATCCTTGACCCGTTCCCCCGGGGCGGCACTAACCCTAGCCACGCCACCGTTTTCTCCCCCATGCCTCCCAGTTCCCAGTCTGCTCTGAGAATAAACTTGTTCACCGATATAGTGTTTTGACTATGCAACCCCCCCCCCCCACCGATCAATTTGATTGAACATCCATTTTTGAGTGGTCAGCTAGGACTAATGTCATGGCAAGTGACGTCAGGACGTCATTTTTAATTTTAATAAACTTTTTTTAGGTTTTTTTTTTTTTGGTGTTAAACGTAATGTTGGGTTTCGTTTGGATTAAAATGTGAGGGGTGGGGGGGGGGGGCGCGGGGTGTGGGAGTGACTTTATTCATTTTCGGCTGTGCCACTTATCGATCAAATCGTTACCGTGACTTTGAAATGTGACTTTGAAACGTGACTTTGAAATGTGACTTTGAAACGTGACTTTGAAGTGTGATTTTGAAACGTGACTTTGAAATGTGACTTTGAAGTGTGACTTTGAAGTGTGACTTTGAAGTGTGACTTTGAAACGTGACTTTGAAACGTGACTTTGAAACGTGACTTTGAAGTGTGACTTTGAAGTGTGACTTTGAAATGTGACTTTGAAATGTGACTTTGAAATGTACACACGGCACTGCAGCTATTTTCTAACTTTGCTTTTTACAAATTTCTATATCACAATATATATTAATTTTAGAATAGGCCTAAAAACTTACAGCGAAATGGAAAATAAAGTAATTTTAAAATTTAACTTTGCGACACCTTCTTTATAGAATTTTCTTAAACAGCAACCGTTGCTGCCTGAAGTTGTGCAACCGTTGGTACTTGCAGGTGTGCAACCGTCGCGGCTTGCAGGTGTGCAACCGTTGCTGCCTGAAGTTGTGCAACCGTTGCTGCTTGCATATGTGCAACCGTTGCTGCTTGCAGGTGTGCAACCGTTGCTGCTTGCAGGTGTGCAACCGTTGCTGTTTGCAGTTGTGCATCACAATGTTAATAATCGAAATACAGCTATTGAAAAATAATATTCTCACATCACTTGATGCCCCCCTTTTCCCTTGACGCCCCCACTCTCGTGCTGTCCCATATACCCCAATGCCCCACATCTCTTGACGCCCCTTTTCTCTTGACACCCCTCTTCCCTTTAATTTTATTCTGCACATCTCTTGACGCCCCTCTTCCCTTTATGCCCCACATCTCTTGACGCCCCTTTTTTCTTGATGCCCCTCTTCCCTTTATGCCGCACATGTCTTGACGCCCCTTTTCTCTTGACGCCCCTTTTCCCTTTAACTTTATGCCGCACATCTCTTGACGCCCCTTTTCTCTTGACGCCCCTCTTCCCTTTATGCCGCACGTGTCTTGACGCCCCTTGTCCTTTGATGCACAAAGTAGTGTTTGATTGGCTCACACATCAACGCATCCCCGCACAGAGCCAAGATTGGAAAATGTCGACCATGCAGTTGCTCTATCTATTGCATGGTCGACATTTTCCAAAGACTCTCACTGAACACAGGAAAATCATAACAGTAACATATGTAATAAACGTCCATTTAACTGTTAATGAAACAAAACGGACGTATGTTCCTTTCTGCAGCCCGCCTCTGATATGTTTTGTGATAGGCCATATCAATTAGTAAAAAAATAGACACATGAATTTCTTTATATAAAGGCAGGTTCACCAAAACGAAGGTAAACAAAATGTAATGCTGGAGAGAGTTTTTTTAGAAATGAAAGAAGTAAAAACCGAATTTATGAATGAAGGGATTTGAATGGATTTACAGTCTTCGTGACGTCAGTCGAGAGTCGTAGGGAGATGTATGAATGACAGGCAAAGAGGGGTGGGGGTGAAGCGCTTTGATGTGGCTCAATTAATGGTACAAGGAAGTGGCAGTGGTGTCCCCTGATTGGACTGACCACGTTCAAAACGATTGGCCGCCCTCTCCTTAATTGTCAGACCTGACAGGAATGTGGGATTGGAGAGTATGCCTAAAAGGTTGTTTTTTTTTGTTTTTTTTGTGTTTAATGACGTCATCGCTTGTGGTATATAACCTCGAATATTTTAGTGCTTTAATGCAGTTAATGTTAGTGAGGATGTTAAAGTTAGGCCCTAATAAGTCATTAACGAGAATCATATTCAATTTACCATAATAAATTAAGATTGGATAGTTTTACTCTTTTTCATATGTCACTTTATGGCCGTTAAGGTCACTTTATTGACGTTAAGGTCACTTTACTGGCGATAAGGTCACTTTACTGGCGATAAGTGGTGATTAGGTCACTGTATTGGTGATACGGTCACTATATTGCCGTTAAGGTCACTTTATTGGCGATAAGGTCACTATGTCGCCGTTAAGGTCACATTATTGGTGATAAGGTTAGTGTATTGGTGATGAGGTCACTGTATTGGGGATAAGGTCACTGTATTGGGAATAAGGTCACTGTATTTGGGATAAGTTCACTGTATTTGGGATAAGGCCACTTCATGGTGATGAGTTGAGGTCACTTTATTGGATTTTTCGTCTCTGATTTGAATAATAATTTTAAAAAATAATAATGATAACAATAATAATGATATAATAAAATAGGATGTTATGATAAACGCAATAGCTGACATTCCTCCCCACCCTTACACACCCTCTTTCGCTTCTTTCACCAGGATGGCTTGGTTCAAGGCTTTCCGCAACGAGTACGGCTTCATGTCCTACCCGGACAACGCCACACCGGTGACCTACGACGTCCCCCTGGTGGTCGTCACCTACGTCTGCATTCTCATCTCAGCGGCGACGCTCATCGCGACGCTGGGCATACGGGGCCGAGAGGTACGCCTTTTACATTTCTTTTAAAATCTTACCAACGTGCGCGCCACCCCCCCCCTCCCGCCCTCTTCCTATACGCCAGTTCTAGCATGGGCGTCCCAAGGAATTGTTTAGGGTAGGGGGTGGGGTAAGGCATGTGTTCCTGTCACTTAAAATGTCACTCCCAAGAGGGGGGGGGGGAAAACACTCCCACGCCCCACACCATTAGCCACAATTTGTTTTTGTTATCTAGACCAGCGTTCTGCAAATGGCGGCCCGAGGGCCAGCACAGGCCCGCACACCATGATCATATTTTGTCAAATAAAACAATAAAATACAAATAACGATGGTGCATTTTTGAAGAGTGGCCACCGGTCCATGCTCCACCAAACTCAAAAGTTGAGGAAGCGCTGATCTAAACGTGGCGTCTTTTATGGGTTAACCCCCCCCCCCCCAACCCCCGCGAGGTCACCCATCGTTACAGATAACTGTGTTATACCTTAAACATCACCTTTTATATGTAAGCGCAATGAATACCAACTGTCACAAACATCGCCTGTTACAAGCACAATCAATACCAACTGTCACAAACATCGCCTGTTATAAGCACAATCAATACCAAATATCACAAACATCGCCTATTATAAGCACAATCAATACCAACTGTCACAAACATCGCCTGTTACAAGCACAATCAATACCAACTGTCACAAACATAGTCTGTTATAAGCACAATCAATACCAACTGTCACAAACATCGCCTGTTATAAGCACAATCAATACCAACTGTCACAAACATAGTCTGTTATAAGCACAATCAATACCAACTGTCACAAACATCGCCTGTTACAAGCACAATCAATACCAACTGTCACAAACATCGCCTGTTATAAGCACAATAAATACCAACTGTCACAAACATCGCCTATTATAAGCACAATCAATACCAACTGTCACAAACATCGCCTGTTACAAGCACAATCAATACCAACTGTCACAAACATAGTCTGTTATAAGCACAATCAATACCAACTGTCACAAACATCGCCTGTTATAAGCACAATCAATACCAACTGTCACAAACATAGTCTGTTATAAGCACAATCAATACCAACTGTCACAAACATCGTCTGTTATAAGCACAATCAATACCAACAGTCACAAACATCGTCTGTTATAAGCACAATCAATACCAACTGTCACAAACGTCGTCTGTTATAAGCACAATCAATACCAACTGTCACAAACATCGTCTGTTATAAGCACAATCAATACCAACTGTCACAAACATCGTCTGTTATAAGCACAATCAATACCAACTGTCACAAACATCGCCTGTTATAAGCACAATCAATACCAACTGTCACAAACATCGCTCGTTACAAGCACAATCAATAACAACTGTCACAAAAAGTTACCATCTTTTAAAATTGAACGGTTCTAATAATGTGTATTTATTGTTAATTCTTTAGACCAGGCCTGCACAACTCAAAATGTGAGGCGGGCCGTATTACTTAATGAAAAACTTGTGCGGGCCAAAAGAAAATAGGACAGGGGGGGGGGAGATATTAAGAAAATAATAAGAATAAACAATATTTCCTTTCGTCGCGGGCCGCAAAGTGGGTGCTGGCGGGCCGCATGTGGCCCGCGGGCCGTATGTTGTGCGGGCCTGCTTCAGACGACCGATTGTTCAGTTGTTCATCGCACCAACACCCAGTGGACAGGGGCGTCTCAACATAAAACTTTTACTCAGATTTTGCACAAGGGCCCGGTTAATTGAAATACCGAAAACAATGTTTAACACAGAGGGTCGTAACAAACAGACCGTGAAGACTTTTTTTCTTAAACTACGCATGACAGACTTTGGCTGTTTTTATTGTCTTCCTTTCACACACATTGTTTATAGGAGATGCAACTTTAAATGTGTCTCTTTTTTGTTTGTTTGTTTGTTTGTTTGTTTGTTTCTAATTATTTTTTAATAATATTGTTTTATTATTATTATTATAATTATTTTAAATTTATATTATTATTATTCTAAAGTATTATTATTTTAACATTATTATTTTTTAAACTTTAAAAAAAAAACTACATTTATTATTATTTGCTTTATTATTTTAATTTGTTTTCCGATTTCCAAGAAAGCTGCGACTATTGTTACCGGGTACCAATAGCCACTTCGTTCCAAGAAAGATGGCATCGAAGTGTAGCGATAGCGAGCGCCGCGCCCTCCTTAATAGTAACTCGGCTAAAAACGTTGTACATTTTCGTCCTTTCAACATACAACTAAGACTTACGGTACAGCATTGTAATATTTTTTTTATATGAGCAGAAAGACATCACCCAATATGACAGCTGCGTTCTAGCCGACGGCGCGAATATGTCACACACTTGTATGTTGACCAGATAGTTAGGGGAGATAACGGAAACAAAATGTTTCTTCTAACTTCCTTTTAGTTTTAAAGAAGAAAAAAAAGAAAAGAAATTCTCCCCCCAAAATGTTCGTAAACACGAAGAAACAGGACAAGACGTTCATTACTTGTGATTTAGACCAGATTGCGTGTATGCAAATGAGAGGGGGCGTGGCCGATGCGTCCGTCTTGAATCAAATAAAAAAAAAAAATAATACCAAACTGCTTAGGACACAACAGCCACAGCATGTCATCATGCACAACACACATCAAACTGTTGACTGTTTAATACTGAAAACATGTCGGACAAATGTACTTTCATTATGGCACTGCTTGAGGCCGGGGTGGTGGTGGGGGGGCATTGTATTTCGTTTAACGCCTCGTGACGCAGATATGCGTCTTTCGAATGTTTTTTTGTTGAACGATTAAATAATCTTTAAAGGGGTCGAACGACCCTTTCACGGGGGTCGCCCTATACCACCGGGAAACAAATACATTCTACAGTTACGAAGTAGTAACCAAAAATAATTTTATAGTTGGGGGGTCGGCACAACATGTGGAACTGTATCAAAGGGTCGCGGCATTAAAAAGGTTGAGAACCACCGGATTAAAGACTTGAAATTTAGAGACGAGGTTCGAATCTTTTGGATATAGATAATTAGAGACGGGATATATTTTTTTTAAATGAGGGAATTTTAAAATAGAGTAACTGAAATCGATCATTGAAAAAAATGTTATGAATGCAACAACGTTGATGACGTAATGTGTCTGTCCACAGAGATGGTCGGCTGCACTGAGAGCCAGCTACGCAGTAGCGATATGTTCGATTCTATTAGGTAAGAGATGTGCTTTGTAATTGTTCAAACCAAAAAAATATCAATTTGATCTCCATTTTACCCAAGTACAAAACAGGAATGTGACATTTGCGTGTGTATGTATGTGTGTGTTTGTGTGTGTGTTCAGGGGGTTGAGAAAAGGGGGAGGGGGGGGGGCTTAAAACTATTCAAGTGTAAAGTGACGTCATTTTCATTCTTCTTCAATCTTATTGTGTATCTTTGTCTGCCACTTGTTTACCTTTACACTCGATTTGATGACGTCATGACAGAAATAACATCGTAGATTAATCTCTAAACCCCCCCCCCCCCCCCGCACTTTCTTCTCAGTTTGCATCTACGGCCACTCCTGGCAGTACGGCGAGGTCAAGATAAAGATGCCGTACGTGTACAGGAACAACCTGCCCTTCGAGGGCCAGGTGGGCGTGAACGTGGCGCTGGACGGAGCCAATGTCACGCTAGATGGTGAGTGAGAGCACGTTGGCGTAGTTAATACATATTCATGAGCCATTTGAGAAGTGAGAGTAGACGTATTATTTGTGATCCCTATGCGAGTAGACGCATTATTTATGCACTCTATGCGAGTAGACATATTATTTGTGCACTCTATGCGAGTAGACATTATTTATGCACTCTATGCGAGTAGACATATTATTTGTGCACTCTATGCGAGTAGACACAATATTTATGCACTCTATGTGAGTAGACTTATTATTTGTGCACTTAATTACTTGGAACAGGATTTTTTCAACAAAATTTATTGAATTTTATTGTAATTTCAACACATTTTACTTACAAGAGAACATATTTTATTGGCAACAGATACATTTGATTGACGGCAGGGCACATTATATTGACAATAGAACACATCTCAGTAAGCGTTGTGGTTACCGAATTCACCAATTTTTTTTCCCCCAGGCTACTACTCAGGACCCATGGGGCCAGCACATGTCCACTACGCAGAGAGCATGCCCTACACCGACTGTAAGTACCTACATCTTATCACCTTTCACCCCGTTGTAACCTATGACCTTTTCTGCATGGTAACCTTGAACCTGATATGCGGGAAAAAAGAAATAGGATGTTTTTTTTAAAAAAAATAATAATAACAATAATAGTTTGGGGGGGGGGGGGGTGGGGAGAGATCGTGGCCCACGTAAACATTTTTTTTCTTCTCCGTTAACCCACCCCCAACCACCCCTCTTTCCCGTCATAATTATTATTTTTTTTAAAACTGATATTCTCTTTATTTTCTCCTTCAAATATTTCGTGAGACCAATAAAATTTCATATGCATATACACAAAGGGAAATTAAAAAAAAAAAACACCAAAAAAGACACCACTGTAGGTAAACAGTGTGTGTTTGAGAAGAGCTGCTAGCCCTGGGGGGGTGTTCATTGGAGGCGGGGAGGTTGGGGGAGGGAGGGCGCTTGATGACGTTATCACTCTCAATTTAAATGACAGAATATGACGTCATTGGAGGGGAGGGGGGTGGGAGAGAGTAGGGATTTCCCAAGGGAGATCACCTACTTTTTAACCAGATTTGTACGTAGGTTTCACGCTCACATATTATCAAATCTCCCTTCTCCACGGCGACCCCCCCGCCCCCCAAAATGTGACGACAGCGACATTGTAATCTCTTCTCCCCCCAGACGGCAAGGAGTACCAGTCCTACAACTATTTCCTGTCGCGCGGTCTCCCGGCACCCATCCTCAAGGTCATGGAGTTTCTGACCGTCGACGCCGGCGACCTGAGGTGGGGGCGCACCTTCCACTCGTCGGGGCAGTACGCGTACGCCCTACTGTGGTGAGTTCAAAAAGTCAGCTTCGTGACAGACTTTTTCTGTTTTTTCTGTTTTTTTTCACTCATTACATATTAAACATGTGGAGTTGGGGAAAGTGTGATTTTGAAGCGGAAGCAGGACACACCAGAAGCAAAATATATATATATATATAAGATAACGCAACAAGAAATACAATTGTACCACCATCTATTTCAGTGGTTCTCAACCCCCCTAATGCCGCGACCGCTTAATACAATTCCTCGTGTTGTGGTGATCCCCAACCACAAAAGTTAATTTTGTTTCTTTGTCATAACTGTGGAATCTATATGTGTTTCCGGATGGTCTTATGCGACCCCTGGGAAAGGGTTGTTCCACCCCAGAGGGGTCGCGACCTACAGATTGAGAACCGTTGATCTATTTAGTTAGAAGAGTTCTATTAACACTCATTTTCAAGATATTATATATCTTTCATTTTCGTTAAGTTTCCTTTCTTACATTTTTTTTTTCGTTTAAATTTTTTGCCACATTTAATTTTTTCAAAATCCTATTCTCTCCCACCCCCATTGCAGGACCGCCTTTGCCTTCTGGATCGTGACCAACGTCCTCCTGTTCAGCGTCATCATCTACGGCGCCTACATGTGCTTCCTGACGGGGCTGTGCATGGTCCTGGCGTGCGTGGCCTACCACTGCTGCCAGAACCCGCAGCCGCTGGCCATCGGTTTCGGCGGCTCCTACCTCAGGCTGACGTACGGGTGGTGCTTCTGGCTGACTCTCATCTCTGGTAGGTCAAGGCTGGAGGTCGTAGGACACCCCCCCCCCCCAACCGCCCACACACACACGCCAAAAAATATACAAATTACAAAAGCTAATAATAATCATCACACACTACGAATTTGTTTATACGAATAATTCTAAATAAACTACATCGCTTTAAGGCGGCGGTTCTCAACCTGTGGGTAACGTCCCCTTTTGGAGGGTCGAACCATCCTTTCACAGGGGTCGCCTAAGACATCAGAATACACATGTACTCTACAGTTACGAAGTAGCAACGAAAATAATGTGGTGGTTGGGGGTCTCCACAAACATGAAGAACTGTATTAAGGGGTCGCGGCATTAGGAAGGTTGAGAACCACTGTCATGGAGGAATCCCCCCGCTCCTTTTTTTCGCCCCCGTAAAAAATATCCTTGCTCAAAAAGTTAAACATCACTTTTTTGGTAAAAAAATTTTTATTGCAATTTTTAAGTACCACGTATTTCTTCTTCTTCTATATTTTGAGGGCCCACGATCAATGAATTGATTATTCTGGCTCTTATCTTTCAGGTATCGTGACGCTACTCGTGGGCGCCATTCTCGTCATCCTGGAACATTTCGCCCTCAAGTCTGTTTCCGAGTTCTTTCACCTGGAGAAATTAAATGACGAAGAGTTCGCAGAGGTATGTAGCACTTGTTACTGTGAGGATCCTTGTATTCAGACTTGTTCAGACCTGTAAATATGATGAATTAGTTGCCTCAACCCCCCTTCACCATCCCTACCCCCAAGCAACCTTCTTTTTTTTAAAAAAAAAGCAGTCCTTAAAATGTAACGAATTTTAGTGTTCTAATTAAATTTAAATAGAGACACCTTTACCGCCATTGTGGAGATCACTGTGCAATATCGCTATCGCCGTTACGCAATGATAGGTAAATCCGTCACCATCCCTTGCCATCATAACAAGATGAGGTGGCTTCTTAAAGAGACAAGCAAATGCGAACGTGCGCCTTCCGGTAAGTCTCAAGGCGAACACGCGGTATCGAGAGTCTGCCACTTTCGGATGAGCGGAGTTGTCTAGTGGGTACATAAGGCGTCATGAGCGCTTGGAGGTAGGACGGCGCCAGGTCATGCAAGCAGCGGTAGCACAGAGTTGCAATTTTGTACTCTATGCGAGCGCAGACCGGCAGCCAATGCAAATAAATAACAAATTTTAAAAAAATGAAAAGAGATCCAGAAGATATCATTTTGAGATATATATATATTACATGATATATATACACAATGTATATGTTTTGATGTGAGTCTTTATATGGACAACATACCGAATCTCATATAGTATTTTATTGACATATTATCTAATTCCATTTTCAAACGTAACATTTTGTGTTCACTACAAATAATTGTCTCTGTCCACTTTGTTTCCAGTGCGAAGATCTCAGGGGCAGCAATCCCAACCTACTGATGGACAGGCGGGGGTCCATCGTCCCGCCCGCCACCGACCGCCGGGGCAGCATCTTCCTGGACCCCAGCCGCAAGACGAGCTGGTTCGGCGACAACCTCCTCCTCCAGAAGAGCATCAGCTTCGGGGACCTGACCGGGGTGGGGAAACACTTGAAGGACGAGACCGGCAGCTCCAAGGTCAATCCGGTGTTCAGAGCAGACGACAAGGTAAATGGACGCCGGCTGACTTAAGAGTTTTTTTTTTTTAAGTTTATTTTCGTTGGTCATTTCATTAAAAAGTATAAGGTTAAAGAAGCATTTTTTTTAGAAAGGGATATTCTCTCTTTTTTACAAATAATATGAACAAAATAATATGTACAAAATAATAATATGTACTGAATATCATACGGTTAAAAAAAAATTTTGGCGAGGTTAAGATTTTAAAAAATTTAAATTTTTATTGCTGAAGGATTCAATTTTTGCCGATGATATAACAAGCTACCAGGATAAATTGCATTCAGAAATATATAATGATACAAAAAGTATATAAAGATGTATATAGCATTTAAACTTATTTTTTATATATAAGTGTTTATAAAATTAATATAAAACCTCTAACATTTATTTTTAAAAAATTCTTACCTTAACAATGAGATGCTAGATTGCTATGGTATATACTGGGTTATTTAAAAATCGTGTACTCGTATGCTAAACGTGTTGTCCATAATGTCAACCAGCAGACGAGAAGCCCTAAATCAGACAGAGGGAAGGACGTGGTGCGTATAGACATGGAGTGCCTGTGCGAGGACAACGAGGTCTGTCTCAGCACCAAGAAGCCGTCTCTGGCCACGCTCAAGGAGCACCGGGAGAACCACGCCAACGAGAAGATCTCGTCAGCCGGAAGTAAGTTCCACGGTCGTCTGGTAGTTTAGTCATGCGCGTTGAAATCCGTAGCAGAATGCTTTCATTGAGTTCCGGTTCCAAATTATTTCTTTTAAACTTCATTGTCCCCCCTTAAAGAATATCAGTGTTTTTTTTTTTTCACTATTAGCTAAACTTAAACCATAACTTATACAAACCCGAAAAAATTACTGCTAAAAATGTACCCGTGCCTCACTACGGGGTGGGTGGTAACGGATTAGGGGGGGGGGCGGGGCTGTGATAGATTGATTTAAATAAATAAAGCAAAAAAAAATCATATTTTTTTAAAAGGGGAATCTGATTATCTACGAACATCTGATTATGCACGAATATATTATACCCTAAAATCAAACTTTGCGTGCCCAAAATTAATTCGTAGACGTAACCAGCCAAAAGTGTAATGATCTATGTCTATGTCTATGTCTATGCTCTTCAAGTCGAATAGCAATAATAAGAAATTTAAATTAAAAAAAAATTGCAAGTTCATTTATTATACATCTTTGAAATAAATTAAAACCTTTGAAGGGGTCGCAAGACTACGTCCAGCAATTCGTAGTGGTAGGGAGAGCTGAACATAGAAAAAAGGTTTGGGAATCCCTGTACTAAATCTTGATTTTTATTTTTTCTCTTTTTTCCGTCACCCTAGGCTCGATAAGGGGCGCCACCACCACCGGCAACCTCCCCTCAAACGTCGCCTGCCACACGCCCAAGAGTGCCCGCGTCCACTTCACCCAGCCGGCGGGCATACTGAGGCGCGCCTCTGAGGGCGACCTCCTCGCCGCGGAGCCCAAGCGGGTGCGCCAGGTCTCGGAGTGCTCCTACGGCTTCGACTCCGAGGACGACACCGGGAAGCAGGCCACGCCCCAGCGCGCGACGTACTCGCGGCAGAGCTCCTCCCAGAGTTCCGACAGCGTGGGCCACGCCTCTCTGGAGTCGGGCCACAGCGGGGCGTCCTTCGGCGATTACAAACTCGGGCGCGGAAGCGTCTCCAGCGGTTCTAAAACCAGCCACATCGGCCAAAATGATCGCAACGAAAAAGCCGAAGTGTGCGTCAACGTTGAGCTCAGCTGATAAGCAGTGAACCCTGTAGCCGGTAATTTCAATTTTAAGGAGCCTTTTTTCGCTTTGTCAAAATATAAAACTTAAAAAAAAATTAATAAATAATAATAAATAAGTAGTATTAGTATTAGATAGTTTTTTTTTTTAAATAATTCATTTCATTATCATAATTACCTTTTACATAATTTGGGGAGTGGGGGGGTGTTCATATCCTTTAATTTAAAGAGTGTTTAAAATACAATTCTTTAAAACATTTAGTTTATTGTGAATATTTAGTGCATTTTTAAAAAATAAACGCAGTAGACTGGCAGGATTATCCGGGCGAGCAGACAGGCAGGATTATGCGGGGTAGCAGACTGTCGGGATTATCTCGGGTAGCAGACAGGCAGGATTATCCCGGGGAGTAGGCAGGAGGGATTGCCCATGGTATTTGAAAGTCTTATTATAATGCTGGTTAATCCCGGCTTATCCACCGGCATATCCATCAGCTTATCCACCGGCTTATCCATCGGCTTATCCACCGGCACAGAGAAACATTGTTTATGTTACACTTACTGTGACTTACCACGAGAGACTGACAGTTTGGGATTGGTGCCCCTGTATGCCAGCGATGTCAGCGATGTCAGCAATGTCAGCGATGCAAGCGATGTCAGCAATGCCAGTTTTTTTCAAATGAAACCAGGATGTGATATAAAGTTTACAAATCAAGAACACTCTCAACTATACATGTACACATCTCTTTTAATAATTTGAAAGTTCATCCGCCGATATAAAATCGTGTCAATACCGGGGTAAAAAAATGGATTACGGCTAATCCATAATCCAAACTGGTTAATCCACCCCTCAGTCTGGCTAATCCGTCCGTCTACTGCATTTGTTAAAATGGAAATGAAAATATATATGGTAGTTCTACATAGTGTACATATGCACATATCGTTCTCCGCATGTCGCCATTGGTCATAACGTCTTTCAGGTTGGGAAAGGTTCCCCCTTTCCAATCAATCAATATGAACTGTATCGATAATATAATTGATTTCATAAATTTACCATTGATTTTTTCAAAAATGTTTTGTAACATTTGTACAAATGTCTGTGATTGAAAAGAAAAAAATAATCAAAATCCCGCCTCTCAATTTTGTACTTTGTTTCGCTGACAAAAGGAGGTGTGATTTTTAATATTCACGTATACAGTTGTTGTTTTTTTTGGTTCTTTTTGCGGTCTATATCGGTGGTTCTCAACCTGGGGGTCGCGCGACCCTTTCCCAGGGGTCGCCTAAGATCATCTGAAAACAAATTTAATATACAGTTATGGAGTAGAAACAAAAATACTTTTATGGCTGGGGGTCGCCACAACATCAGGGACTGTATTAAAGGGTCGCGGCATTAGGAAGGTTGAGAACCACTGGTCTAGATATTTATTATTCATAATTGCATGCGTCAAATAGCGGAACTGACAATACAAATCTCTTTTTTTCCTAACTGTGCAACTAATGCTGGATTATCACAAGCGATTTTTTTGTTTTGTTTTGTTTTGTGTCTGTGTCATGAAAAACAGATGAAGGCAATTTAAACACGAATTCCATTCGAACAACTCCTTTTTAGAAATCTTCCACAACCTTTTAAATACTTATTATCATACAATGTATTATTATTTATTTTATTTGTTTGGCACACGCCATTTGTAAAAGTTACGCAAATGGAAAAAAAAATGGTTTAGCTCAGCTTGCACGACAATCATCTTATGAGCTGTATGTCATTTAAGTGGATTGTTTTAAAAAAAAATCATTTGGGACTCAAGGAGTTGTAACCCGAGCATATTTTCTGGCCCCAAACCTTGTGATAATAACACCCCAAAAAAATTCACATTGATATAAGATAATGCATTAGTTACGTAAAGTAGAATTCCGTTTGTTGGCAAGAAGCCCCAATGTCGCCAATGTCCAAGGTGTGTTCCCTTTCCCGTCCGTTTTTTTAAGAGTGTGAGTAACACGGATTTAGCCCCCCCCCCCCTTTTTTTTTTTTCGGCATAAGTCAGTAGTTCTCAACCTTCCTAATGCCGCGACCCTTTAATACAGTTCCTCATGTTGTGGTGACCCCCAAACCCATAAAATTATTTTCCTTGCTACTTCATAAATATGTGTTTTCCGCTGGTCTCAGGCGTCCCCCATGGGGAAGAGTTATTCGACCCCCTAAATGGGTTGCGACCCACAGGTTGAGAACCGTTGGCATGAGTAGAGGTTACACGTCACGGTGTATTCTCATGTCAGCACTTTCAGCGCCCGACACGTCCTCAGAAAAAACAAACAAAAAACCCACCATCTGTCTTGCCGGTCACGGCTCTAATTAAGTCACACACACACACACACAAAAAGCATGCATAGATTAGCAGAGGTCTGAAATCATCTAATTTGGGATGTACGATTTAAAAAAAAAAATAGTTTTCTCTTAAGTGCAGCATGGCGGGGACCAGCGTGCCATGACCGAGGGATTGGCCGTGATAAATCTCCATGTCACGCATCAAACGCCCATCGTTAGAGTTATGACCTTTCTCACGCCCTAGAATTAGGTCACCTAACCTACAGCCACCCCACCCCCACCCCCCGGGAATATCGGATTAGTTGATTCGTAAGGATGACAGTTTTCACACCAGCGCCATGACCCGCATTGTTGGCCAGTAGACGCTCAAAGTGATATATATATATATATAATATAATATTCGTCTTTTTCACTGGTTCCTGGTTTATACATTTCAACATCTTCACATTTAACAAAGGGCTGTATTTGAAGAAGAAAAAAAAGGGCCGGAATTGTGTAAGCAAAACGAATTTTATTTTCCCAACAGTTTCAGATCGAGGTTAATTTTAGGATGCCGGGATTATAAAAAAAAAAAAGGTGCGACAGTCTGACAGGTCCGCCAATGTCCGCCAATGTCCGCCAAAGTCCGCCACTGTCGCTAATCTATTTTCGTAAAGCGATTGATCGGATCCCTGATACCCAAAACCGCCGTTATGAATGGGGACACGGGCGTTGCTGTAAAAACAATCAACGTTGATTGAAAGATTTGGGCGTCTGAAAGTGTGACAGGGCGTCACGGAAATCGGCTGAAAGTTTGATCCGTTGAACCGGATTTCCCTGTACACATCGGCGTTTTTGCCTCTCATAGGTGTGTCTGGCTGTCAGACTACATCATCACCAATTAGCCAATAGGATGGCTTATGTAAACAGAACATGAGAGGGGGTGGAGCAGCAAGGGCGGGTTTGGTTACAAGACTTGAACCACCATGTCTTATGACTTCGACCCTTAGTGGAAGAGAGTAGTTTAGACACAATAATAATAATAATTAAAAATTGTGTCTTTTTTTTTTACGTGGGTGTTGGTGACGAAAATATTGACCCGCCGTGGGAAGCACTAAACTTAGTTACGCCCCTGCACGATACCAGAAGAACTTCTTGTGTGAGGTCCACCTTGTTCTCGCAATACACGCAGAACACTCACTCACTCACTTCATTGCCCCTAATTGATACCATGTTATTACCATTATTTTAAAAAATTATTTTTGTTTGTTTTGTTGATCGGTAATCTCCGATCGAAGAAGGTTTCCATGACAACAACAACAACAACAATGCTACCAATATCCTCTAACCCAGCGGTTCTCAACCTGTGGGTCGCGACCCCTTTTGGGGGTTCGAACGACCCTTTACCGTGGGTCGCCTAAGACCTTCCGAAAACACACATACACCACAGTTATGAAGTAGCAACGAAAGTAATTTTGTGGTTGGGGGTCGCCACAACATATGGAAACTGTATTATAGGGTCGCGGCATTAGGAAGGTTGAGAGCCACTGCCCTAACCCCTGACCAGCGGAGTAAGCCGACCTGTCAAACCTCAGGGTTATTTATAGATCCACGTGATTGTGACACCTTGATCGCGTCCAATCTCCAACACCCCCCCCCCCCACCCCCGCTGCACTCTACGGCCAATTAATCATTACATTTTGTAGATACGCAAATCACCGAAGGATTGCGTTGAGTCCGAGAAGAACCAGAAACCCGTCAATAAACTATTAATCTATTCATTTTCAAGTAAAGTAAATATATATATATATAAAAAGCATCTTTAACATGATTTTCATCTTTTCGGGACCGCCCCGTTGCCGGGGGTACCCTTGGGGGGGGGGGGGGGGGTATTAAAGATGACATATCTAAATCATGTTGTTTTGTTTGTTTGTTTTTTTTAAATTTTGTTTCTTTAAAAATGTTTGCTATTGTTGTTTTTAATTGACTCGGATTTTACTAATTCACATGTTGCCAGAGTTTTAGAATGTTTTCCCATTTCCTATAGGTATGATTTGATTTTAACCACCACCTGTGTCTGTCTGATTGAGAACCTGCGGCAGGTTATAATTAAAACTGCAATGTGTACATAATTAATTTATATTTTTTGAAATATTGTGTGTATAAGAGAGAGAGAGAGTGAAAGAGAAAATGCGAGAGCGAGCGAGAGAGAGAGAGAAAGAGTGAAAGATAAAGTGCGAGGGAGAGAGAGAGAAATATACTTGTAAAAAAATTATTATGGAAGCCACTGTGATTTTTCCACATTTGATTTTCATCCCATACATGATTAGAATTAGAATCCATTTTCAATGATAAAAATGCCATTTTTGTTGGTTTGTTGGTTTGTTTTCAATGGTGAGTGAAAGGAGCGTTGTGGTGCAATCGATGTTATCAATGTTATGTTGAAACAAAGTGAATAGATTATGTTATGTTGAAACAAAGTGAATAGATTATGTACTATCGATTAAGCTTTATGTCACATATGTGTTCAATGACGTCATCGTGTTTTTCGGGTTTCTTTTTATTGTTTTTTTGGTGTTTTTTTTTTATCCATAATATTATTGTAACTACCTTTACCTGAGTAAATACGGTAGAGCCAAATTGCCACGTTTGAATGAAGTACAAATCAGAGCGTGGTCTTTGTTGTTGTTGATGGTGGAGAAACACGGTACATTTATTACTTGTAACATGTTAAATACGGTAACACAAACTGAATGAAAATAAACTGATGTTTAATCATGATTAAAATGTGTCGCGTTTATTTAGATGCATTTCTTTATACCACTCTGACTTCTCTCTCTCTCTCTCTCTCTCTCTCTCTCTCTTACACATTATTCTTTGTTCTCTCATTCCCTAACCGTTCTCTCTTACTCTCTTGCTATTTTCTCTCCCATCTCTCTCTCTCTCTCTTGTTCTTAAAGGTGTTTCGATTGTTCCTATAAAACTTTGAGTTGAATACGACCAACTGTGATACGACCAATTTTTAAGCTTCGAAAAAGTCAACACATTAATCATTTATCAAAGATCTCAATAAATAGCTCAATCATTTATCAAAGATCTCAATAAATAGCTCAATCATTTATCAAAGATCTCAATAAATAGCTCAATCATTTATCAAAGATCTCAATAAATAGCTCAATCATTTATCAAAGATCTCAATAAATAGCTCAATCATTTATCAAAGATATCAATAAATAGCTCAATCATTTATCAAAGATCACAATCAATAGCTCAATAATTTATCAAAGATCTCAATCAATAGCTTAATCATTTATCAAAGATCTCAATAAATAGCTCAATCATTTATCAAAGATCTCAATAAATAGCTCAATCATTTATCAAAGATCTCAATAAATAGCTTAATCATTTATCAAAGATCTCAATCAATAGCTCAATCATTTATCAAATATCCCAATCAATAGCTCAATCATTTATCAAAGATCTCAATAAATAGCTCAATCATTTATCAAAGATCTCAATCTATAGCTCAATCATTTATCAAAGATCCCAATCAATAGCTCAGTCATTTATCAAAGATATCAATCAATAGCTCAATCATTTATCAAAGATCTCAATCAATAGCTCAATCATTTATCAAAGATCTCAATCAATAGCTCAATCATTTATCAAAGATCCCAATCAATAGCTCAATAATTTATCAAAGCTCTCAATCAATAGCTCAATCATTTATCAAAGATCTCAATAAATAGCTCAATCATCTTTCAAAAGTCTTATTCATCTTTCAAAGAGCTTATTCATCTATCAATGAGCTAAATGAACTGTTTAAGAGCTTAATCATCCGTTCAAGAGCTACACGAGAGCTGCGTTATCTATTAAGCTCCTAGTTTTATCATTGTATCCATTCGATCAACTTTATTAATGCGAACAGTCATTGCAGTGTTTAATAAGGGAGACTACACTGAGTTGAACGGCGACAGCGTTACTAGTGCTCTGAGTTATCTCTCTTCAAGGCACGCCCCCCTCTTGTCACAGAGAAGGGATAGCATAACTTTTGCCTCTACCACAAGCCAGCCAGAGATATTGCCTTACAGATCATAAATTAAGTTTTATAATGTCATATGTGTAAGCTGTATATATTTATAAATATATATATATCGTCGGTAATGTCTGTCAGCTGGCGAGTAGCAGATGAGGGGCACAGAGGTAGCACTAGCACCTGCTCCCCAGATACCATTTTTTCCAAAAAAATTGAATTTCTAAACATATATTTCCTTTTCCGTTTGTCGAAAAAAAAGGTTTTAAAAAAAAAAGATTTTATATATATATTTTTTGTATGGGCGTAAAATTGGAAAAAAAAAAAAGGGGGGGGGGGTAAACATTACTTCAGATGAATGTAAACAGCAATAGTGAACACCAACACTTAGTCTACACGGGTCGTCTTGTGCCATCTTCGAGTGTAGTGCAGATAAGAGGAGAAGAAGTACATATTTTTAAAAAGACGCTTGGTTGGGGGAAAGTGGGGGTGGCGGGTTCAATGGCCAAAGATAAACAATCCTGTAAACTATTCCGTTTGGTGAAGTTACGCCGAGATGCAGCGCGCGCCTTGCGCCCACGGGGGATTTCGCCAAGGCGTAGGAATGACAGTACTATATCTTCCACTACACATCCGCAATATACCGACCATCACAGCCTTCAAAACTGCACTCAAAACACATCTCTTTAAACTCTACGATCCCGACTGATTTCCCACTCTGACCGATAGACGATGGTGCTGGGTGTAAATTGTATGTACAGCGTGGTGAGCCCAGCCCTAAAGAAAACTACCAATAATAATAATACTTGAACTACCCATAAATCAAGTTTTTTAGTATAAAATGTAATATCGAGTAATGGGGATGGGGCTGACAATGTGACGAATCATGCATAAATTCATAAATGCACTTAACAAGAATCCTAATTAGTGCTCCCCCCCCCCACCTCACTTTCCCCGAGAAGGCTCGCAGCCGCACATTTTTTTCACGCCCCTGAATTGTATTAATGGTCTAATGACCCACCCGCTTTTAAAACTGCCAGATTTATTACACCACCTATTTCAGAAAAACGAAAGAAAATATTACTCACCAAACGCGCTTGTAAAAAGAATTTCATTTTGTGCAGTTATCGTGATTTTTATATATATATTTTTTTTAGGGGGGGGGGGGGTTGAAAATTTAATATAATGTATTGTCATCGGCAACGAGTCTATGTGCCAAGTTTCAGCTCGAGAGCTTGACGGTAATGATATCGTTGAAGTCTGTATTTAGTTACTTTAGTTTTAAGTTTGTATCTGTAACATCGTAGATGTCTAAAACTTTTGAGTCGGCAACCTTTTGGTATCAGCATTCCAAAAAGAAAGACGTGTGATCCATTCAGCGTTTCAATGGCTTATAAGTTTACCATTTAAGACTCACTTAAAAGATTACCTCCTGGTGTCTGTGGAAATGCGCAAACGTGAGTGGTATGGCCACGTGACCAGAAAACAATGGCTCGCCAAAGAAAGCATGCCGAGCACAACGAGAGGAGGGAGAAGGAGAGGAGGGAGAAGAAGAGGAAGACAGAGGAAAAAGATGGGAAGGTGACATCAAAGAGTGGACGGGACTAAAACTAGGCGATCCTATGCGTAGTGCAGGAGACCGAGAGGAATGGAGAAGAATAGTTTTCATGTCATCTGTGGCGCCCCAACGGTCCAAGGATTAAGAGACATGATGATGATGATGACAAAAAACGATGTGTATTCCACGTGCCAATGAAGATCGCGTACTGAGTCTGGCCCGCGCGGCGTCGGTTGCCGACCACTGGTGTATGGAATGACACGGTACAGTCTTAAATTTCTATGATGTCATTAAATTATACTGCAAGTCTGTATTTTCTATGATGTCTGTAAATTATACTTCAATGTCTGTTATTGATGTGATGTCCGTATATTTTACTGCCATGTCTGTATTTTCTATGATGTCTGTAAACGGACCTGTTTACCCTCAAACTCTTAAAATCGTAAAATATCATCACAAAATCGTTCAATTCATTATCTTAATAGTAAAAAATAAACATACAGTATATATAATTTATACAATGTATAGATCTCAAAATCGCACAGTGTACGCCGAAATCGTAAGAGTAAACAGATCTGCTGTAAATTATACTTCAATGTCTTTAATTTCTATCGTGCCTCTAATATTTATGACATATCTGTAATATTTTTAATATCACTTACTTTTGTAATGTCCGTTGTGGCAGGGCAAACAATATCGTGTTCGCGGTTTCCTAGCAACGGGTTCAAAGTTCATTCACTTAAGCATCTCCAGGAGCTTTAACTCTTAACTACTGAACTATTTCCTTAACATGATATCTAATTTACCTCCCTTACCAAAAGTAGGATTTTATGATGTCATTCATTTTTTCTTCTTTTTTTTAGCTACATTTTATGTTTAAAAATTGGGCTGGGAAAAGAAAGTGTGTTGGGGGGGGGGGGGCTTTTAAATCATGATTTAAAATCAGAAGGCGGGCAAGATTGAAGACAACGGGAATTCCTTTTGCTAAAAGGGCTATTTGGTTCACAGGTCATGTGGCTAGGAACTAGGAATCCAACCAAATTTTGGCTTCGGTTTTGGCCTGAAAGTCTCGTTAAGCTTTTGTTTTCGGCTTCGGTTTCGGCCGAAATCAGAAAATCACTTTCGGTCGGTCTCGACTAGGATCCTGATAGATCGATAAAACGCAACATCAATTAAAATTTTTTTTTTTTTAAAGCACGATCTTTGAAGAAGAGAAAAAAAATGGATTAGATTTCTTAACGATCGATTTGGAGTGGAGCAACAACATAATTAGCAAATATAAATTAAACTCATTTTTTAAAATGTCAAGCATTTTCTTAAAAGACCCCCTGCCCTCCCATCCCCCCAAACCACTAACGAGAAAAACTAATATTTTTTAAAATTCATAATTTTACTGCGCTAAGCTTAAAACTTGCTCCATAAAGGTCACATGATTATCGTCTTTTATTCCACCAGGGACAGAATTTTTTTTTTGTTTAGCCGTCTCTAGTCAAATCCATTAAGTCCGCCCGCGCCCCCCCCCACCCCCCCCCACACACAAGGTATAGATAGATGGGGCCTCTCGGTCGTAGCTCGGTGATTGAAAAAATTCAAGTCTGACCCATTTAGTCGGCTTGAAATTAGTATCCTGTGTTATATTCCGAGTTAGGAACCTCAATAGCCTCCGAGCCTCTTCTACTCTCACGACCAAATACTTTCAATGCATCTTTTCGACGTATTTTTATAGTGTCAGTGAATCCAAATTTATAAATAATTAGCCATGATTAGAAAAAAAGCCCATTGGCTTGGAATTGAATGATGAAGAAAATAAAGGCAGTTACTTAGGAGTCCTTTATAGGCGTCTGTGACTCTCACAGTTGAGTCCGATGAGAAATGTTGCTCCGTATTTTAATTATAGTCCCATGCAAAATTCACGGCAAGAGAAGAGATGGTTCAAGATAGAACAAGGGAGATAAATCAAATTTCTATTTGTAATCATATATATATATATAAATGTGAACATTTGTAGATTTGTTTGTTCCACAAAGGTTTTTGAATGGATTGGTGGATCTTACCCAAACTTCGCACATATATCCATCATTATCTCGTAAGAGTTTAAGTATAATATTTAAAAAAATGAAATAACGTTCATTTTATTACTTGGTTTATGTAATCGTCTGTGGCAGTCGACATGAGTATCGACATGAAGATTATCGACATGAAGAGTATCGACATGAAGAGTATCGACATGAAGAGTATCGACATGAAGTAAATCGACATGAAGAGTATCGACATGAAGAGTATCGGGTCAAGTTCTGATATTCTTCTTTTTGTTAAGTTGTTTTCATCTTGTTAACACAGGGGTCGCCAACCCGCGGCTTCGGGGCCATATGCGGCTCCTTGAAAATAACATTAAAAAATAATGGACAAAACCATCAAAATTTATTGAGATTTAAAATAGCATGTCACCTGTCCAAAACAAATAGATAGTATTCACAATTAATCTCTACACCATTTACCACTCATTCACAAATCAGTATTACAAAACACAAACCAAAAAACATAGGATTTTATGGAACAAATCAATAACAACGGATACAGTAACAACAACATAATCTCAAGTGTAATAAACACTTTAAGGACTAATCTATACGTCTTTATTCTAATATATACGTCTTTATACTAATCTATGTGTCTTTATTCTAATCTATGTGTCTTTATACTAATATATGTGTCTCTATACTAATATATGTGTTTTTATACTCATCTATGTGTCTTTATACTAATCTATGTGTCTTTATACTAATATATGTGTCTTTATACTAATATATGTGTCTTTATACTAATATATGTGTCTTTATACTAATATATGTGTCTCTATACTAATATATGTGTCTCTATACTAATCTATGTGTATGTACACTAATCTATGTGTCTGTACACTAATCTATGTATCTGTACACTAATCTATGTGTCTGTACACTAATCTATGTGTCTGTACACTAATCTGTGTGTCTACACTAATCTATGTGTCTTTACACTAATCTATGTGTCTTTATACTAATCTATGTGTCTTTACACTAATCTATGTGTCTTTACACTAATCTATGTGTCTTTATACTTATCTATGTGTCTGTACACTAATATATGTGTCTGTACACTAATCTATGTGTCTTTAAACTAATCTATGTGTCTGTACACTAATCTACGGGTCTGTACACTAATCTATGTGTCTTTATACTAATCTATATGTCTTTATACTAATATATGTGTCTTTACACTAATCTATGTGTCTGTACATTAATCTATGGGTCTGTACACTAATCTATGTGTGTTTACATATGCTATGTCTCAAACCAAAATAACCGCGAAACTATTTCAATTGCTGAAGTGTTCAAATTTTCACCCCGTTCCTAAATGGGCAAGTGTACATCTTTATTTGTATGCCCATTTGATGTCCATTTTCAGGGTTACCATAATCAGTTCATTCATGTTGACACTACGACAGAGTTGGTCATCATCGAATTTCTCTTTTGTTATTCAGGATTTTCAACAAAAGGTGGAGATTTCTTTCATATCAGCTACGCCGTCTTCGCAAAAAATATGATACACATATTTTCGAAACGGCCCCCGGGAATAAAAATGAACCGAGGACCCTCGTGGAGCGATTGCTATAAAATAAAGTTAAAGCAAAAGTGTTGTAAATTTTATTTTATCGGACAGAGTAATGACGTCATATCCTTCTATTCAGACCTGATCGCCATGCACCTATTCCCATATTAACCTCTAGCCTCGAAGGCGAAGTTCTAAACATTTCAACCTTTTCCAAAATGTTATTTTACTGCTAGGGAAAACTATAACATAACAGAGGAGGGACAACAATGTCATTTGTTGAAATATACTACGTCAAATGCCCTTTGAAAATTTACATTTCTGCAATAGTCCTGGACGTTCTTCTTTTTTGAAAAAAAAAGGGAAATGAGTGAAATAAAGTATAGGAAAACCTGGGAAAAAAAGGAAATGAGTGAAATAAAGTATGGGAAAACCTGGGAAAAAAAGGAAATGAGTGAAATAAAGTATGGGAAAACCTGGGAAAAAAGGAAATGAGTGAAATAAAGTATAGGAAAACCTGGGAAAAAAGGAAAGGAGTGAAATAAAGTATAGGAAAACCTGGGAAAAAAAGGAAATGAGTGAAATAAAGTATGGGAAAACCTGGGAAAAAAAGGAAATGAGTGAAATAAAGTATAGGAAAACCTGGGAAAAAAAGGAAATGAGTGAAATAAAGTATAGGAAAACCTGGGAAAAAAAGGAAATGAGTGAAATAAAGTATGGGAAAACCTGGGAAAAAAAGGAAATGAGTGAAATAAAGTATGGGAAAACCTGGGAAAAAAAGGAAATGAGTGAAATAAAGTATGGGAAAACCTGGAAAAAAAAGGAAATGAGTGAAATAAAGTATGGGAAAACCTGGGAAAAAAAGGAAATGAGTGAAATAAAGTATGGGAAAACCTGGGAAAAAAGGAAATGAGTGAAATAAAGTATGGGAAAACCTGAAAAAAAAAGGAAATGAGTGAAATAAAGTATGGGAAAACCTGGGAAAAAAAGGAAATGAGTGAAATAAAGTATGGGAAAACCTGGGAAAAAAGGAAATGAGTGAAATAAAGTATGGGAAAACCTGGAAAAAAAAGGAAATGAGTGAAATAAAGTATGGGAAAACCTGGAAAAAAGAGGAAATGAGTGAAATAAAGTATGGGAAAACCTGGGAAAAAAAGGACATGAGTGAAATAAAGTATGGGAAAACCTGGAAAAAAAGGACATGAGTGAAATAAAGTATGGGAAAACCTGAAAAAAAGGACACCAAGATGTCGGCAGGGAGCCTTCATCTTCGAACAAAAAATAGTTAAAAAACAAATATTTTTTTTTTTAAAAAGCACTTAGCTGAAAAGTGGTATCCGGCAGGGCAGCAAAAGAATAGTTTTTTTATAAAGAAAAGTTTTTTTTTTCTTAAATTGATTCAAAGTTGTACAAAAATATTGTTAAAAATTAATTTATTTTTGAAAAGAAAGTTTTTTTATTCCAAAAACTACATTCTCCGAGAACCACTGCAGTGAGAAGAAAAAAAGATAAGGGGGGGGGGGAATAAAACGCGCACCTGCTTACGACAAGGGGCAGATATCGTATTCACGGCATGGACCGGCCGCTCGTAGCGATACATCACTCATTATCCCGGGCTAATCCCCCCTTGAGCGCTGATTGGCCGGAGAATCGAGTAATTGAAAAACTAAGAAATTCCCAGCGGTCGGCAGAAAAACAGGATCACCTGCGGATTAGCGGAACAAAACGACGCTGTGATTAAACCCCTGCTCCGGGACGCTACGGGAATTTCAAAGCAGGACGCTAGCCGCTAAACTTGGCTACAAGTGATGCGGTCTGATCATCCGGGCTGGTCCTTACATCCACCCACCCGCCCACCAACCATGACCTATTTTTTACGGGTTTCTCGATAATGAGTTAGAATGAATAATTTGTTTAGTGGCAATGTTAATCAGTAATGTTTCTGTGGATTTAAAAAAATTATAATTAAATTTGATTATCAAAATCCTGAAATCTGAAATCGATACCGACGATGTTTCCCCCCCCCCCCTAACCCTCCCACAACCTCCAGCTTATAAAAGTTAATGAAATTTGTTATGACGCTTGGTTTTGTGAATGACGTCATATATCTATAGAAGATGAACGCTTACTTGGTAGCGTTTTACGTTGAGTAAAAAAGAACAACAATGTCGTTAAAGATATTCATAACAGAGACAGAGTCGTTGACCTCTGACGTCATTTGGAGTCGCGTTAAGAAATTAGTGAAACCTGACCGTTGCAAACCAGGAGGGACGTCATTTGGGCGTGGTGGGGCATTAGCCCCCAACCCCCCCTACCCCTGAATGTACAAGTTTATCTAAATTGCTATGTACTGTGGCGCCTCCAGTAATAAGCAACTTAACAAGCCGACCAAGTTTTCGTTTTGTCCCCCTCCCCCCTTTTTGAAAAAAAACCCTGAAATGACGCCCCTGTTGCAAACCCAATTAATTACGTTTATTTCATGTGAATGATGTGTTATTTCATGTGAATGATGTGTTATTTCATGTGAATGATGTGTTATTTCATGTGAATGATGTGTTATTTCATGTGAATGATGTGTTATTTCATGTGAATGATGTGTTATTTCATGTGAATGATGTGTTATTTCATGTGAATGATGTGTTATTTCATGTGAATGATGTGTTATTTCATGTGAATGATGTGTTATTTCATGTGAATGATGTGTTATTTCATGTGAATGATGTGTTATTTCATGTGAATGATGTGTTATTTCATGTGAATGATGTGTTATTTCATGTGAATGATGTGTTATTTCATGTGAATGATGTGTTATTTCATGTGAATGATGTGTTATTTCATGTGAATGATGTGTTATTTCACGTGAATGATGTGTTATTTCATGTGAATGATGTGTTATTTCATGTGAATGATGTGTTATTTCATGTGAATGATGTGTTATTTCATGTGAATGATGTGTTATTTCATGTGAATGATGTGTTATTTCATGTGAATGATGTGTTATTTCATGTGAATGATGTGTTATTTCATGTGAATGATGTGTTATTTCATATGAATGATGTGTTATTTCATGTGAATGATGTGTTATTTCATGTGAATGATGTGTTATTTCATATGAATGATGTGTTATTTCATATGAATGATGTATTATTTCATGTGAATGATGTGTTATTTCATGTGAATGATGTGTTATTTCATGTGAATGATGTGTTATTTCATGTGAATGATGTGTTATTTCATGTGAATGATGTGTTATTTCATATGAATGATGTGTTATTTCATGTGAATGATGTGTTATTTAATATTCGTCTATCTCTGTCAGGCTGTGAAAGAATACATGGTTTGGCTTCTAATGGCTGATATAGGTCTACCTTATCCAACACAAATACAGCTAGGGCTCGACTTTCGACCTATATGCAACTTACGACCATTCAACTTTACGACCACGATCGCTAGCCATTTTAGATTTCAGATTTATTTCTGCCTCAGTCGAAAGGCGTTGTCTGCAATCATCTGGATGGTTGTTACCTAAGGAAAGGGAGGCATGATGCTATGATGATGCTATGATGATGCTATGATGATGCTATGATGATGCTATGATGATGCTATGATGACGCTATGATGACGCTATGATGACGCTATGATGACGCTATGATGACGCTATGATGACGCTATGATGACGCTATGATGACGCTATGATGACGCTATGATGACGCTATGATGACGCTATGATGACGCTATGATGACGCTATGATGACGCTATGATGACGCTATGATGACGCTATGATGACGCTATGATGACGCTATGATGACGCTATGATGACGCTATGATGATGCTATGATGATGCTATGATGATCCTATGATGATGCTATGATGATGCTATGATGACGCTATGATGATGCTATGATGATGCTATGATGACGCTATGATGATGCTATGATGATGCTATGATGATCCTATGATGATGCTATGATGATGCTATGCCGCTAGCCGGCGTCATCAATTTCTAGGAAACGAAACGGTCGCACTCAGTAACCCTAGGTCCATTGACTTCCCCAAGCGCGGCTAAAGCCTGTTGAATGCAGAGCTCTTCAGATTTTGAAAATAGGAACTCCCAAGTCCCAAGATGTCTACCCAGAGAAAATTTCATAAAATGAGCCTCGAAAATTAGGATCTATAACAATAATAAAAAGAATTTTATGATAAAATTTAACTTAAATAGTTTTTATAACATCACTTCACATTACTGTACACATAGCATACTCAACTTACCACCAAATCGTGTTACGACCGGTCTGTAAGTCGAACACCAGCTGTACAACAAATATTAGTCAAGGGAGAGGCCACGCGCTGGTTTAAATAGCAGTAGCCCCCCCCCCACCCCCCGCTACAACGCAGCTGTACCCCATTACAAAAACCAATGCAGGTTTACCACTGACCAACAACACTACAGGTATGATTGAGGTATGCCGCAGGTCACGCTACATAGGACGACACACATCATGTTACATTTCACGCAACACACGCGATCTCACAAGTTGTCAAAAAATATGTCACGACACATAGGACGACACACATCATGTCACATATCATGCCATGCGTGATTTCACATGCCACACCGTATGTCACGCCACCCATCTCGCCCAAAGGATGTACGATATGGATGCCTCTCTCCCCTAGGTCTAGAACGCTAAGCCGTTAAGAGCCACTGTTATGTAGGCGACGTGCTCCATGATTCCCCCGTGCATGACCTCTTGCGGTCGAGGCCGTTTGAGGGTGTGGCTAGCGAAATGTAACCTTGTTTACAACCTAGCTTAGTAGCGTCCGTTCTAGTCAGAAAATGATAGAATAATCTAGATTAAACTAGAAAGCTAAACAATGCAATCGGCGTTTCTGAAATCATTTGAAGTAGACTAGAAAAAGGCTGAAAGATTGAATGAAGGAGAGAGATCCTTTATCACGAGACTGTGAGCGTGTGTTATTATTGTACAACTAGACAGTGCTTTGTTTCTGTGTAGATTTTCTTTCATTGTACAAACTTTGCTCATTGTATTTTGTATTAAAAAGTACCGGTACCAGCCAAGCTGTAAGTCAATAGTTTTAATCACATTCTCTTGCTTTTGTAATTCATTGAAATTGGCACATTAATAACTTATTAATTGTAATTAGCCCTGGCTTTGAGTATCGTTCTATTTGTTATTGTACTTAAACTTTGGTATCGTCTCTCTGTTATGAACTGTTTTTTGGAGCGAGCCATAGACTTAAATAGGAGATAAAATTCTCAATGAATAACAGTCCGTAATAGTCATTTAAAGCTTTACAACAACACAATGCCATTTATAATAAGTACAAGTACAAGAGTCTTGTGATCATCACACACCTACGTCAACACCCACAGGTGAATCCCAAACTATTTCTTACGCCAAAAAGCAACAGCCGCACAGACTTCTTTCTTCCCCCCCCCTCCCCCCAGGTCCACCCTTCCGGGCGCCACACGCCCTCTCAGTCCGCGGCTCCATCTTCCTACGGACAGTGCGCTGACCACTTATTTAAACCCTGCCCTTTTGAACAGCCTCCTCATTCAGGATCCCCCAGTTCTGGTTAGAACAGCAGCGGCGACGCCTCACATCGTAGTGTCCTTTGGCTGTCCCAGACGAAATAGTGAGATTGTTCGTACCTTTGTGCCAGGTAAGGTTTGACATAAATACTGAATGAGGAGTCGATGTTTCTGTTGTCACAATTTGTGAATGTCGTTTAAGTGCTCCTATAACGTTAAAACATTGAATCAAATGTGTCCCGGGTCCGAAAGGGGGCGCTGCGTGTCTGGGTCCATTTTGACTAATGCTATTCGGATGTCATTTGTGGTAGTTTATTTTAGTTAAACTGAAGAATTAAGTTTTCAAACGTATAGTCCGTTCAATTATCTTTCATTTGAATACTAAATTTTGTCTTACAACTCCAACGATAATATTTTAAATCGTTTTTTTAATCCCAACCTCTCAATTCTGGTACCCGTGTACCAATAGCCACTTCGTTTTAATTATTTTATAATGTTAATAATTGAACAAATTTATTTGTTTTACTGCCGAGTTCCACAATTTAACGTCTTATTTCTAAGATTTTTTTTTCATTGTTTAAATTTATAACAAATGAATATTTTTTTATTTTTTTTTTAAATATATATATTACTGATAAAAATTAAATTGCGTGCAACAGATTTGACATTGCAGACATTGGGTGCTTCTTTAATTTTGTCGATTTTAATGGTACATTTTAAAATAGTTTACATTGGTTTTATTTTATCTGACGTCATTTACTAGGAAATAGTGGAACAAAATGTTTGGAGGCTTGCACTATAAATTAATAAAGACGGTCCTTCCATTCTTATCATTTATTCATTATCCCCAAATCACTAGACTGAAATAGTCGCTGGAACTCTCGAAGCAACTTATCAACAACGATAACAATACAACAAATTACCTTCCTTCTAGTCACGTTTTCAACCTGTCTCGTAAATTTAAGTCAGTGTACACCGGGGCGCTGATCTGGTGTGGCGCTGGGCGCCCTGGGGGCAGGGTCCCATTTACCGGAGCTGGTCAAATGTACAACTGCTGTGAGCTCCAAAATTTTTATAAAATAATTTGAACATTTTAATTTTTAAAAATAAATGTTTATTAAAATTGATGCCCTGCTCTTCTACGTCTACAACTTAGTTGCCCCACTCTTCTACCAGCTATGTTGACTCCATAATTTTACAGCTCATTGCCCCACTCCTCTTATACCAGGTATGTTGCCCCCACTATTGCCCCAAGAAAAAATGCCTTCTCAAAATCCTATCGCCTGCGTTCCCAACGTGTTGCCCACCTTGGTGATCACGATATTAACCCTTTCTGGACGGAACCTTTTCGGGATGTATGTGCCAAAAAGAAGGAGCACCTTTAACGAGCTCGGCACTCGCATTGCAAATAAAATTATACAAAATAAACTTCTTCCTTTCCATATATAAAACTGTATTTATTCTAGTAGGAAATTGAATGAACTAATACAATCGTTATAAATCAAACTGAAATCGCAACATTTATGCCAATGAGCTAATCCTGATTTGCATAATTTATGCGTGTATTTGTTCTTGTGTTAAACTTAGAATAGACATGACTTGCTTGTATCATTCGTGTGAATTCTTTTTAATTGATGAAGTATGACGCCCGAATAAGTCTTTACGCTTGTGTTTTCTGAAAATACTCCCATGGAGGCCCTTCAGATACATCTGGAACATGGTTCTACTCCCTTTTCCTGCCCTTGGCTATTTTTGCTACAGACAATCACTGTAACAGCGCCCCCCCACCCCCCATTTATGACCTAGGGACCTTCTCTGAAGCTGAGTGTTAATGAGAATGTAGTCTGCATACAGATTGGTCTCTCTCATAAACATTTGAGTGATGTTTAGTGTAAAAAAAATAGCATCAAGTCCTCAAATGATGTGCTTATTTACAAGACTTATATTGCCAGAGGGGTCATCTCTACCCAGTTGAGAACCCCTAATACAGCGATTCTCAACCTTCCTAATGCCGCGACCCTTTAATACAGTTCCTCATGTTGTGGCGACCCACAACCACAAAATTATTTTAGTTTCTACTTCATCACTGTAAGGTATAAGTGTTTTCCGATGGTCTTAGGGGGACCCTTGGGGAAAGGGTCGCTCGGCTCGACCCCCCAAAGGGGTCGCGACCTACAGGTTGAGAACCGCTGCCCTAATACCAAACCAAGGAGAGCAATGAAGACGATCAAAACGATGATTTTGACGATAACGTCGTGAAGCCTGGTTGTCAGTGTCAGATCCACTGCTAGAATATCAAATTCACTAAGCACAGTTTGTTCAGTGTCACTGCCACTGACAGTGTCAGACATTTTGGAATTTTACGATGTTACTTGCAACACAAACAAAAATTGCTGCGCACAACACAAAAGCTAATTAACTATCAACACAGGCCGCAATTATATTGCCGTGATGTGAAGGAATATGTAAGGAGCACTCTGATTAGCTGGTACGAAGAACAACCAGCCAATAAGCGAGACCTGAATTACTGGACCTACAGATCGGACCATCCGTCTTTTTTCACTACTGCACCTTGGGCCGATAGATCGGGCCCATCCGTCCCAAAAGGGTTAAGATATTATACAACAAATATCCTGAAAATTCCTCCTATACCAGAGAATTTAACCAGTGGTTCCAAACTTTTTCGACTCGCGGAGCCCTCTTATGAATCACTTTCCTAGGGGGAGCCACTTTGGTCTACCACATATGATTACGGCCTATTGCAGACGTGATTTCATTTTTATTCATGTTATTTACTGTAGCCGCCCTTGAGAAGTGCACGATGATCCCGACCCCCAAAGGTTTGGGACCCACTGATTTTAACCACGTGCAGACATTCTCAAAGGTATGATTTGATTGGACTCTGCGCGGACTTGATAAATGTATGTTCTTTTTAAAGCAGATTTTTATAAGGAGACCGCACATTTTTTTTTTTAAAAACCCGTTTACTACATCAATCCTATGGCCTGAAATTAATTCAATGTTTGAACCCCCAATTTGTAAGAAATTTCCGTTTTTAGCCCCGATTAGCAACCTGCGAGACGGCCGAAGTCATTTCTGACATCCAATCACGTGCCATCCAATCACGTGTAACATTGGCAACGAATCAAATCATTCTCCGTGAACATTAATTAAATACTCTCCCCCCCCCCAACCCCCACTTTAAAGCCCATATGCAATGGATTTTTTTTTAAAAAGTCAAGTTAATAGATCCTCCGTATGAGATGAGAGCAAAACAAAAAATACAAAAAATGACATAATAGGACATAATAGGACATAATAGGACATATTATTGGAAATAATATATTTTTTAAATCAAAATCAGTTTCTAATTTTTTAAATGTTTAAGGAAATGAATTTTTTTGTTTTGAGGTAGCAGTTTTTAAATACATAATAAGGTGAAAGTGGGAGAGGTTTGGGGGGGGGGGGGTGTAAGGCTAAGTCTTAGAGGGAAAAAAAAAAGAAAAAAAGATGTACTGGCAATAAGTCAAGTTCTGTCTGTCATTAGGTCTAAAAAAAATGGCTGATAGGTCCTCTTGAAATAATATTTTTAAGACAATATAAGATAAGATAAGATGCTTGACGGATTCAAAATACAACAATACAAGGATTTAAAAAAAAAAAAATTTACAATGTACGCATACATTTTCGGCGCAAAAAATAAATCCATATTTAATCCAAGACAACATTTGACCATTATAACTGTTGAAACACACGACAACTCAACTATTGCTCTAGAGTAGAAACCAGCCGTGGATTGAACTTCTTTACTGACAATAAAGACTTAATCAGTGATCATTTAGAGATGATAACCACGGGGTGCACGCTGGTAAATGTGTACAGAATGGCGGGGGGCACGCTGGTAAATGTGTACAGACTGGCGGGGGGCACGCTGGTAAATGTGTACAGACTGGCGGGGGGGGCACGCTAGTAAATGTGTACAGACTGGGGGACGCTGAAAAAAGTGAAGTGGGTGGGATGGGATATTAGGTATCTGTGATGAAGTGTGTGGGGTGTGGGGTGGGATGTGATATTAGGTATATGTGATGAAGTGTGTGGGATGTGATATTAGGTATATGTGATGAAGTGTGTGGGATGTGATATTAGGTATCTGTGATGAAGTGTGTGGAGTGTGATATTAGGTATCTGTGATGAAGTGTGTGGCATGTGATATTAGGTATCTGTGATGAAGTGTGTGGCATGTGGGGTGGAGTGTGATATTAGGTATCTGTGATGAAGTGTGTGGAGTGTGATATTAGGTATCTGTGATGAAGTGTGTGGCATGTGATATTAGGTATCTGTGATGAAGTGTGTGGCATGTGATATTAGGTATCTTTGATGAAGTGTGTGGCATGTGATGTTAGGTATCTGTGATGAAGTGTGTGGGATGTGATATTAGGTATCTGTGATGAAGTGTGTGGCATGTGATATTAGGTATCTTTGATGAAGTGTGTGGGATGTGGGGTGGGATGTGATATTAGGTATCTGTGATAAAGTGTGTGGCATGTGATATTAGGTATCTGTGATGAAGTGTGTGGCATGTGATATTAGGTATCTTTGATGAAGTGTGTGGCATGTGATATTAGGTATCTTTGATGAAGTGGGTGGGTGGTGATAATAGGTATCTTTGATGAAGTGTGTGGGATGTGATATTAGGTATCTTTGATGAAGTGGGTGGGATGTGATATTAGGTATCTTTGATGAAGTGGGTGGGATGTGATATTAGGTATCTTTGATGAAGTGGGTGGGATGTGATATTAGGTATCTTTGATGAAGTGGGTGGGATGTGGCGTGGGATGTGATATTAGGTATCTGTGATGAAGTGTGTGGCATGTGATATTAGGTATCTGTGATGAAGTGTGTGGCATGTGATATTAGGTATCTGTGATGAAGTTTTTGGCATGTGATATTAGGTATCTTTGATGAAGTGTGTGGCATGTGATATTAGGTATCTTTGATGAAGTGTGTGGCATGTGATATTAGGTATCTGTGATGAAGTGTGTGGCATGTGATAGTAGGTATCTGTGATGAAGTTTTTGGCATGTGATATTAGGTATCTGTGATGAAGTGTTTGGCATGTGATATTAGGTATCTGTGATGAAGTGTGTGGCATGTGATATTAGGTATCTGTGATGAAGTGTGTGGCATGTGATATTAGGTATCTTTGATGAAGTGTGTGGCATGTGATGTTAGGTATCTGTGATGAAGTGTGTGGGATGTGATATTAGGTATCTGTGATGAAGTGTGTGGCATGTGATATTAGATATCTTTGATGAAGTGTCTGGCATGTGATGTTAGGTATCTTTGAAGAAGTGGGTGGGATGTGGCGTGGGATGTGATATTAGTTTTCTGTGATGAAGTGGGTGGGATGGGAGGAGGAATGTGATATAATGTAACTGTGAGGTATAATCCAAAAAAGTTTAACTTTACAAGTGAAGAAAGTTTAGTTAGTGTGATATTACTAGCTCCCTTGACTCGTCTATTTAATCGGGGTTTGGTGTCAGACGATGAATTCCCACACCAGCAGGCAATACTGAACCTGGCTTCCAATTGTGTCACTGCAGAATATGTTAATTACTGGATTCTTGTTTGCGCCAAAGTGGTACAATTGGTTAAGATAGAAATGTCTTTAGTTGATTTTTTTAATACAGAATTTGGCCGTGTTCGTGCCATGTCAGCTTATTATTAATGTTGACACCTAAGTACTTATAGTTGTCTCTACTTGTTTTTTTAATGTGAATATGTATTGCCCTAATGAACAATTGGGTGATTGCCCCTCCGGAAATCGACAACCATTTCTTTCATTTTTGAGACATTCATTCAATTTATGAAAATTTCCATTGCTTCAACTGATAAAGCTCATAACTAAATTAAGTTATAAGTATAAGCTTTCCCTTTCAGATCATAGGCCAACGATGATGGTAAAATGAAAGTTAACGTGTAAATAATATATCTCAAAGTAAGAAAATAATACATCATATGACCCTTTATTAATATTTATTTCCTTTCATAATAGTTTTAAATTTAAAGGAAACTCATTTCACTAAAGCAAAGGTTGTTTTATTTTTGTTTCCAAAGGGATTTTCAAATAATTAGTTTTTTCGTAAAGTTTTATTGATGGCAAAACATAATGTTTATCCGTTCTCTGCATCGTGTGTGTTGCTATGCCGATTGGCGAGTTTGAGGGTATCCCGGCACCCGGATGTTATTGTGGGGGGGACGGTAATTTAAAATTGGCCTAAAATGACACGTACTTTTAACGAAACAAAACAAGGCGTGGTTTCAACGAGCCATCCCTCCTATTTCTACTTCGATTATCAAGTATTAAACATGTAAGAGGATTGATTATTTTTTTGTTGTTGTTTTTTTCAAACCTCACCTAGTGTTATTTGCTGTCGTGCGTGGCTGGTGATTGCTTCTCACTTACGTGACCAACCCCCCCCCCCCTTGCATACGACTGTTTCTAACTTGATTTGTTTTAAACTCAATCGGCGTGGTTCACGTTCTCCAAAAGTGCATAGACCTTAATGTTTTTAACGCAACAATAATGCGCAACTTTTTTTATACTACGCATAAATTTATTCCCCCCCCCCCCCCAATTAACCCTTTGCTGAAAAATGGCACGCCTCTGGAGAAACAATAAGGTCTGAATTAATTAAACCGAATGAAGCAGGGGGTGTGAGGGGGGGGGGGTCGACAAAGCTATCAAGTTAAAATTAAATTGTTTTTCTGCTAACTTGCTGTGTTATGGATTTGTCTTGAAATTTCCTGAATCTGTTTTCCTGAGTCTGTTTTCCTGAGTCTGATTGCAACGGTGTCTCAATGCAGAAGTAAGGGCAGACATATTTGATTGCTCGATTGGCGGGTCTGCTTTTTGTGCCATTCGTTTTTATGTTTCAGCATATGTCTCTCTCTATGCGGTGAATTTTATAAACATTATGGAAACAGAGTTTGGATCACGGTGAAGTTAAATCAACAAGAATTTGAGTGGGAAAATTTCTTAGAAAAACTTAAATTTTACAACAAAAAATAAATGTTTACCGAGAAAAGCTTTTTAAATTATACCACAAAAAACGCCGGATAAAAACCGTTTCTTCGTAATACATTAACTCTAAGTCTAAGTCAGTTTGGCGACCCTGTGTCGTGATATAGCTGTCATGCTATAACTCTAGTAGTTTGGCGCCCCTGTGTCATGATATAGCTGTCATACTATAACTCTAGTAGTTTGGCGCCCTTGTGTCGTGATACAGCTGTCATACTATAACTCTAGTAGTTCGGCGCCCCTACGTGGTGGTAAAAAAGTTAAAAAAAATTATACTGTCTCCTCTCATATGGATTTCATATAATTTAATTTAATCTCAATAGACAAGACTCACTAGACAAGACTCACTAGATTAGACTCACTAGATTAGACTCACTAGATTAGACTCACTAGATTAGACTCACTAGACTAGACTCACTAGATTAGACTCACTAGATTAGACTCACTAGATTAGACTCACTAGATTAGACTCACTAGATTAGACTCACTAGATTAGACTCACTAGATTAGACTCACTAGATTAGACTCACTAGATTAGACTCACTAGATTAGACTCACTAGATTAGACTCACTAGATTAGACTCACTAGATTAGACTCACTAGATTAGACTCACTAGATTAGACGCACGCGACTAAACTCACTAGACTAGACTTACTAGACTAAACTCACTAGACTAAACTCACTAGACTAAACTCACTAGACTAAACTCACTAGACTAAACTCACTAGACTAAACTCACTAGACTAAACTCACTAGACTAAACTCACGCGACTAAACTCACGCGACTAAACTCACGCGACTAAACTCACTAGACTAGACTCATTAGACTAAAATCACTAGACTAAACTCACTAGACTAAACTCACTAGACTAAACTCACTAGACTAAACTCACAAGACTAAACTCACTAGACTAAACTCACTAGACTAAACTCACTAGACTAAACTCACTAGACTAAACTCACTAGACTAAACTCACTAGACTAAACTCACTAGACTAAACTCACTAGACTAAACTCACTAGACTAAACTCACTAGACTAAACTCACTAGACTAAACTCACTAGACTAAACTCACTAGACTAAACTCACTAGACTAAACTCACTAGACTAAACTCACTAGACTAAACTCACTAGACTAAACTCACTAGACTAAACTCACTAGACTAAACTCACAAGACTAAACTCACTAGACTAAACTCACTAGACTAAACTCACTAGACTAAACTCACTAGACTAAACTCACTAGACTAAACTCACTAGACTAAACTCACTAGACTAAACTCACTAGACTAAACTCACTAGACTAAACTCACTAGACTAAACTCACTAGACTAAACTCACTAGACTAAACTCACTAGACTAGACTCACTAGACTAGACTCACTAGACTAGACTTACTAGGATGAACCAGCAGAAAGAAAAAAAAAAGTTTTTCGATTATTATCCTTACGATCATATCGATTTCCCACAACGGTAAACGATTCCCCTCCATCCACCCCTCAGCCGATATTTTCAAAATATGTCACCTTTGATGTGTCTAATTATACCCGACAGTTCGTTACTGAAACGGATGTGACGTCAGGACCGTAAGACGAACCGGAACTGCGCGAGTAATTGCACAGCTTTTAAGGCTTATATACGGCCATCCCGTGTTTGATATCGCTTTGGTTTCCTACATTCCCCCCCCCCCCCAAGTCCAAATAATGAATACATTCAAAATAATTCGTCATAGCGAAATAATTACCGTGACCAAAAAACTACGTCGACTGGAGCGCACTGTATTGGGCCATATTTTAATGCGCCCAGCTCCCCCATCCCCACCCCCTACCCCAAATTAATATAATAGTTTATTGGCATATATTTTCCACCGTAATTTTAATGGTAATTATAGGTTATTTCGTCATAAAATCTGTTTATGTCTGGTAGCATGGGTGTAACACTTAATAAGCCCGCTAGTGCTCCTCAAGAACTACCATTTCAGATACGCTATTTAGTGGTCAAACATTAAAGACAATTTTATCCCTTTTTGGCCAGTGCTCGATCATTTTTCAATGAATAACTCGTTATGCCCAGCTCATGCCATCCAATTGTCATGTAATTTGCGGCAAATCTATTTTTGAACGCACTATTTTAGTTTGACAAAAGAGTGCGTTCAAAGAGAAATTGGACGAAAATTTGATCGTGTGAACCGAGCATTAAGACCATGCGCCGACATTTCTTTTTTTTTAATGTATCAATGTGTCATTATTAATTCCAAGTTAGTAAGCTATGTCCGGACCATCACATGCTAGACACAAATGAGTTTAAATCACCGTTTGCTACGTAAAGCCCCCCCTCCCCGGGGTAAGGGGGTAAGTTAAAGCCCCCCCCTCCACGGCCTCGTCCCCAAATAGCGGGTCCGCAAAAAAAAAAAAAAAAAGGAAAAGAAAGAAAGGCGTACAATTAAAATAAAATAATAATGAATGAGTGAAATAATTAAGAAGATCTAAAGCAGTGATTCCCAAATTGGTCTATATCGACCCCCAGGGGTCTACGACAACTTGCAAGGGGTCTATGGCAGCGGAAAAAAAAATGGGGGTCCATGAAGTGAAAATGGGGGTCGACGATAGTGGATCTCATGTAAGCAGGTCATGACTTCTATTTTGGCATTTTTAAATTTAAATTTAATTAATACATGTTTAAAAACTTAACATGTTTTTAAAAAAGTTATTCACACTGCACTTCACTACCGTTATAAATGTAAATCTTTCAAAGTGAGTAGCACTATACCGGCTGTCAAAAATACATTTAAAGTATTTGTAAAGTATTAATGAATTTGCAAAAAATCAATATCAGGTAGGAGGGGGTCTACCTAAAACCGAATAACATGGCAAGGGGTCTACAAGACAAAAAAGTTTGGGAACCTCTGATCTAAAGTATCACAAAAATAAAATAAAACCGGTCACTTTATAAGCGAAATATTTATCAACGGAAAATGTAATTTTTAGAGCATAATTTAAAAAAAAAAACACGCATCTTTCATATTTCAATTTATAGATCGATTTAAATTGAGCTTAAGACAAACACAACTTAGCTACGCATGGTTGCACTCACTCAGATATTCAAACACAACTCAGCCACGCATGATTGCACTCACTCAGATATTTAAACACAACTTAGCTACGCATGATTGCACTCACTCAGATATTTAAACACAACTTAGCTACGCATGATTGCACTCACTCAGATATTCAAACACAACTCAGCCACGCATGATTGCACTCACTCAGATATTCAAACACAACTTAGCCATGCATGATTGCATTCATTCAGATATTCAAATACATCTTCTATGCGAGTCAATTTAAAGAGAGTTGCTTTAAAAGAAATAAAAGTACAAACGTTTTGATTCGATGATTTGAAACATATCAATTTTTTTATGTAAAACATCCAGAATGGAAAAAAAAAGTGTGGGGGGCCTTTAAATGACCCCCCCCCCCAACCATCTGTTAATCATAAGTCCGACCATGTCTCCTGTCCTTACATTTGTTAACTTTTAGGCGTAGATGTCCTTTTTTTTAGCGGTGGGGTCAACATCTCCAATTCGGCTCCTCCAATTCCGACGCGTCTGCCGAAAAAGAAAAAAACTGTGTACGGACTTGGTGATTAGATTGCAACAAGAGAGGAAGCCAGGGAGACGATTTGCTGAGCCCTAATGACAAAATCAATTGGATCAATTAACACTCACTTAACACACACTGTCTACACCAGCGGTTCCCAAACATTTAAGTTTGGCGGACCGGAGAACAAGTTTGGCGGACCGGTGAACAAGTTTGGCGGACCGGTGAACAAGTTTGGCGGACCGGTGAACAAGTTTGGCGGGCCGGTGAACAAGTTTGGCGGGCCGGTGACCAAGTTTGGCGGGCCGGTGAACAAGTTTGGCGGACCGGTGAACAAGTTTGGCGGACCGGTGAACAAGTTTGGCGGACCGGTGAACAAGTTTGGCGGACCGGTGAACACGTTTGGCGGACCGGTGACCATGTTTGGCGGGCCGGTGAACACGTTTGGCGGACCGGTGAACAAGTTTGGCGGGCCGGTGAACAAGTTTGGCGGACCGGTGAACAAGTTTGGCGGACCGGTGAACAAGTTTGGCGGACCGGTGAACAAGTTTGGCGGACCGGTGAACAAGTTTGGCGGACCGGTGAACAAGTTAGGCGGACCGGTGAACAAGTTTGGCGGACCAGTGAACAAGTTTGGCGGACCGGTGAACAAGTTTGGCGGACCGGTGAACACGTTTGGCGGACCGGTGACCAAGTTTGGCGGGCCGGTGAACACGTTTGGCGGACCGGTGAACAAGTTTGGCGGACCGGTGAACAAGTTTGGCGGACCGGTGAACAAGTTTGGCGGACCGGTGAACAAGTTTGGCGGACCGTTGAACAAGTTTGGCGGACCGGTGAACAAGTTTGGCGGACCGAAGGACAAGATTTTGCCTATTGCACCAGGGACGGAAGGGTGGGTGGGGCTGTCTCAGGGGTGAATTTATACTTTCTATGTAAATATTAAATATTAATGTTGTTTGGCACGGCAACTGAAGGCTCGCGGGCCGGCGGGGGTCCGCGGACCCCCCCCCCCCACATGTGGGCTAACGCTGGTCTACACCACACACGAGGATGAACGCTGGAAAATCGAATAGGAGGATAGTTGGGGGGGGGGGGGAATTAGTTTCGAAGCACGAGACATCCAGTTGAAAGTATACTCCCCGATAATTTGTTGACCTACTGTTTAGTTAAATTTGTATGCATTGTAACTTAACAGGTTAGATTTCTAACATCTTACTCGGGAACCCGTACTAATTTTTGAGCATTTGAAAGCTTATTTATATACGAGTGTGTTTGCAATGATTTCCAAAAATGTCAATAAATGAAAATTATTTATGTGTGGGTTTTTTCCGGGGTTTTCAAATTGATAAATAAAATATTTTTGAAACATACTTTTTAAGGGACACATTTAAAAGATTTATGAACAGTTTATTCTGTTTGTATGGACCTGTCACTGATATGCCGAATCTTTACGATATGTCCATAAATTTACCGACGGTTGGAAACCTTTGGTATTTACTGAAGTCATGGAATAAAAAAAATAACAGTATCCGATTCAAATGACTGTCTGATTAGCCGTAACGGTAGGCAGTGTTGAGTGTATTTACTTTCGAGCCCTAATATGAGTATGAAGGACCCCCCCCCCCCCCAATTTCAGCAAGCGTTAAACAAAGTAGAATCTTTAAGGTCAATCAATGCCCATACTTTTTATTTGATTTACGAGATTAGAAGAAGAGGATACTGTCTAATGCTAAGAGATTGGCCCATGACGTCATTTGCGACATTTTGTTAAGTCGCTGTTTTATTATTATGTTGCCGATGACTTTAGGGTTCAGGTTAGGTTTAGGGATAGATTTAGGGTTCAGGTTAGGTTTAGGGATAGATTTAGGGTTCAGGTTAGGTTTAGGGATAGATTTAGGGTTCAGGTTAGGTTTAGGGATAGATTTAGGGTTCAGGTTAGGTTTAGGGATATATTTAGGTTCAGGTTAGGTTTAGGGATAGATTTAGGGTTCAGGTTAGGTTTAGGGATAGATTTAGGGTTCAGGTTAGGTTTAGGGATAGATTTAGGGTTCAGGTTAGGTTTAGGGATAGATTTAGGGTTCAGGTTAGGTTTAGGGATAGATTTAGGGTTCAGGTTAGGTTTAGGGATACATTTAGGAAAATTTTTTCATTATTTTTAAACGTGTTATTCTTAATTTTACGGGTCACGGCAATCAAGTTGGCGACCATGGTAAAAAAACGGGGGCCTATCTCTTCGCATTTACCAGGATACCTTGTATACTTGACAGTTTTATCTTGCATGCAGACTTTTAAAAATATAGGGCAGCTATCATTTAAAATACTCCTTTTTAATAATACTTTTATTGTGTGCTCTTCTCCACAGTTCCGGAAGTTAAGAAACACTATCTATAAACACAACAAAGAAGAATGACGTCATTGTCTCACTACGCACTCCTGACCTTCGTCCTCTTGGTCACATTGGATTATCTCTCAGCGAACGAACTGGAATTCTTAGAAGCCGAAGCAGAGGCGGAGCCCTTCGAGGAAAGCGACCTGATTCTCTCAGACTTTGACGACAAGCGAGGCTTCGCCGACAAGAGAGGCTTCGCCGATAAGCGAGGCTTCGCCGACAAGAGAGGTTTCGCTGACAAACGGGGCTTCGCCGACAAACGGGGCTTCGCCGACAAGAGAGGCTTTGCGGATAAAAGAGGCTTCGCTGACAAAAGAGGCTTCGCCGACAAAAGAGGATTCTGGGACAAACGCGAGCAGATGAATCCTCTCCTGGTGAAGCTCCTCCGTCACAGCCAGCACCAGCCTCTGCCTTACGGGCAGAACTCCTTCAGCAGGCTCCTTGCTCAACAAGGCTTTTTCGAATGACTAAGGACGCTGGCCAAACGAAATCTGATAAGCACGGCGAGGATCTAGTTTGATAATTTCGAGAAATAAAGTTGAAAACTGTAGATAAACAAAAAATAATATCGACTGCTTTATTATGATTGTTGTTGTTGCTATTATTATCATTATTATTTTTGTTGGTGTTGCTGTTATCGTTATTATTCATCGATGAAAGAAGAACGAAAACTCCGCCAGCAACCAGATTCCGAGTTTAATGTCAATAAAAGTCAGGACCGGCGCTGGAGGGACGCCTGGCAGGAAAGCTTAGTGTCAGGACCGGCGCTGGAGGGACGCCTGGCAGGAAAGCTTAGTGTCAGGACCGGCGCTGGAGGGACGCCTGGCAGGAAAGCTTAGTATTAATGAGGCCCGTGCATTTTCCCCATTCTCACACCTATAACGTGACCCCCGCGACGGTTTCAGTCGAATGTCTCCGACTATTCTAAGTCGGATTTTATTATGTTGGTTTAGTTTCGGGCGTTGATTCTAGTGGTCAGACCCCTTTTAAAATCGTACTGAACATTTTTATTTTCATAGCATGTTATGAGACACGTATGGCCCAAGAAGCGGTTTTGAGGGAACACGCTTCGACGATTGTATAGACCTGTATCAAAAAAGTCCGTTGGTGGCTAATGCACAATCATAATTGTGTAAAACGTCGCCATCTGGCACAGTCTCAAAGAATCCCTATTAAAATTGCCGTTCGTGTGAACGCGTAAGGGAAATTCCGAGCGTGTCAGCCTGGCCACTTTCAAAATAGGGTTCGGGAAAAAGGGCCTTTTCTACGATAAAAATATATCAAAATGTATTCTCACAGATCCAGGGTCTTGAAGCACCGTCAGTTCCGCGCCTTTTTAAGGGAAATAGAGACAGCGAAGGATGATGTTGTCTACTTTACCGAGGTACGTTGGCTTAGTATGTGGAAACAGAGTCAGCATATGAGGATGGTGTCTACTTTACCGAGGTACGTTGGCTTAGTATGTGGAAACAGAGTCAGCATATGAGATTGTTGTCTACTTTACCAAGGTACGTTGGCTTAGTATGTGGAAATAGAGTCAGCATATGAGGATGTTGTCTACTTTACCGAGGTACGTTGGCTTAGTATGTGGAAATAGAGTCAGCATATGAGGATGTTGTCTACTTTACCGAGGTACGTTGGCTTAGTATGTGGAAATAGAGTCAGCATATGAGGATGTTGTCTATTTTACCAAGGTACGTTGGCTTAGTATGTGGAAATAGAGTCAGCATATGAGGATGTTGTCTATTTTACCAAGGTACGTTGGCTTAGTATGTGGAAATAGAGTCAGCATATGAGGATGTTGTCTACTTTACATTGGACATTAGAGTCATTGGACATTAGAAACATTGGACACTAGAGTCATTGGACATTAGAGTCATTGGACACTTGAGTCATTGGACTTTAGCGTCATTGGACATTAGAGTCATTGGACACTAGAGTCATTGGACTTTAGGGTCATTGGACATTAGAGTCATTGGACAGTAGAGTCATTGGACACTAGAGTCATTGGACACTAGAGTCATTGGACATTAGAGTCATTGGACAGTAGAGTCATTGGAGATTAGAGTCATTGGACATTAGAGTCATTGGACATTAGAGTCATTGAACAGTAGAGTCATTGGACATTCTTATCACAGTTAAGGTTATAGAAAGACTCACACACATTCTATGTTGACCCACTCGAGGATAAGAACGCGATCTACCTGGTGCTTGAGTTAGCTGTAGGTCATTTTGTAGGTCATTTTGTAGGTCATTTGAGACTTGATTGATAGTTGAATTATTATAATAGAAAGGTAAGTAGGAATTAACCTCCTTTCCCTAAAGCCGTAACTATGCAATAGTGCTGCACATAACAGGACATTGCAATAGTGCTGCACATAACAGGACATTGCAATAGTGCTGCCCATAACAGGACATTGCAATAGTGCTGCACATAACAGGACATTGCAATAGTGCTGCACATAACAGGACATTGCAATAGTGCTGCACATAACAGGACATTGCAATAGTGCTGCACATAATAGGACATTGCAATAGTGCTGCACATAACAGGACATTGCAATAGTGCTGCACATAACAGGACATTGAATAGTGCTGCCCATAACAGGACATTGCAATAGTGTTGCACATAACAGGACATTGCAATAGTGCTGCCCATAACAGGACATTGCAATAGTGCTGCACATAACAGGACATTGCAATAGTGCTGTACATAACAGGACATTGCAATAGTGCTGCACATAATAGGACATTGCAATAGTGCTGCACATAACAGGACATTGCAATAGTGCTGCACATAACAGGACATTGAATAGTGCTGCACATAATAGGACATTGCAATAGTGCTGCACATAACAGGACATTGCAATAGTGCTGCACATAACAGGACATTGCAATAGTGTTGCACATAACAGGACATTGCCATAGTCTTGACCATAACAGGGTTTGTAGTCAAAGGAGAGATGGTAAATGGCGTCGTTGGGTTAAAACCAGGCAGTTCTAGACTATGCTTCAATAAAGATAGGAGAAAATACGTTTAACATCACATTACTTTCCAACGGATGATGCAGATTGCGACGTGGAAAAAAATTTTTTTTTTTGAAACACTTTAAAGAATATTTGGTGAGGCACCACACCATGATATACCAACTATAAAATAGTTCTTGGAGAACCAACTATAAAATAGTTCTTGGAGAACCAACTATAAAATAGTTCTTGGAGAACCAAATATAAAATAGTTCTTGGGAGAACCAACTAAAAAATAGTTCTTGGAGAACCAACTATAAAATAGTTCTTGGGAGAACCAACTATAAAATAGTTCTTGGAGAACCAACTATAAAATAGTTCTTGGAGAACCAACTATAAAATAGTTCTTGGAGAACCAAATATAAAATAGTTCTTGGAGAACCAACTATAAAATAGTTCTTGGAGAACCAATTATAAAATAGTTCTTGGAGAACCAACTATAAAATAGTTCTGGGAGAACCAACTATAAAATAGTTCTTGGAGAACCAACTATAAAATAGTTCTGGGAGAACCAACTATAAAATAGTTCTGGGAGAACCAACTATAAAATAGTTCTTGGAGAACCAACTATAAAATAGTTCTTGGAGAACCAACTATAAAATAGTTCTTGGAGAACCAACTATAAAATAGTTCTTGGGAGAACCAACTATAAAATAGTTCTTGGAGAACTAACTATAAAATAGTTCTTGGAGAACCAACTATAAAATAGTTCTTGGAGAACCAACTATAAAATAGTTCTTGGAGAACAAACTATAAAATAGTTCTTGGAGAACCAATTATAAAATAGTTCTTGGAGATTTCAAACCGTACATCGGAAAAAAAAATGCTGACAGACCAATTACCGTAAAGGAAGGCCTGCAGAACGAGTGCCGTGACAACGGAGTGCGTCTAATTCCACCCACTGTTGACGATCAGCAGCACAACATTACAACACACACAAAAATACATAAAGCCACGTGGATACAACCAGATGGATACGACCAGATGGATTTATCCGTAACTTAATAGATTACGCATACTCATTGACGGGAGGCATGGCTCCGACATCTTAGATGTACGAAGTTTTAGAGCGGCAGGCATAGACTCAGACCATAGTCTTGTCAAAATTAAATATTTACAAGGAATTTGTAACTTCCACACACGAAAAAAAAATACAAGACAAAAAAAGTCTTTTTTTTTAAAAAAAAAGTCTTTCAAAGACGCGTTTAAACGCACTAAAAAAATTAAAATAATTAAAACTTATTAATATGCATTAAGAAAATAAACAACTCTGCAGAAGTGTAGATGAACACAAAAGAAATACTGTGCAGAAGTGTAGGTGAGCACTCTATGTAGCCAAAGAAATACCGTGCACAAGTGTAGATGACAACTCTATATGTAGCCAAAGAAAGACCACGCAGAAGTGTAGGTGAGCACTCTATGTAGCCAAAGAAAGACCACGCAGAAGTGTAGATGAACACTCTATGTAGCCAAAGAAAGACCATGCAGAAGTGTAGATGAACACTCGATGTAGCCAAAGAAAGACCACGCAGAAGTGTAGATGAACACTCTATGTAGCCAAAGAAAGACCACGCAGAAGTGTAGATGAACACTCGATGTAGCCAAAGAAAGACCACGCAGAAGTGTAGATGAACACTCTATGTAGCCAAAGAAAGACTGCGCAGAAGTGTAGGTGAACACTCTATGTAGCCAAAGAAAGACCGTGCAGAAGTGTAGATGAACACTCGATGTAGCCAAAGAAAGACCACGCAGAAGTGTAGATAAACACTATGTAGCCAAAGAAAGACCACGCAGAAGTGTAGGTGAACACTCTATGTAGCCAAAGAAAGACCACGCAGAAGTGTAGATGAACACTCTATGTAGCCAAAGAAAAACCGTGCAGAAGTGTAGGTGAACACTCTATGTAGCCAAAGAAAGACCGTGCAGAAGTGTAGGTGAACACTCTATGTAGCCAAAGAAAGACCGTGCAGAAGTGTAGGTGAACACTCTATGTAGCCAAAGAAAGACCACGCTGATGAAGCCAAAGAAAGACCGTGCAGAAGTGTAGGTGAACACTCTATGTAGCCAAAGAAAGACCACGCAGATGTAGCCAAAGAAAGACCGTGCAGAAGTGTAGGTGAACACTCTATGTAGCCAAAGAAAGACCGTGCAGAAGTGTAGGTGAACACTCTATGTAGCCAAAGAAAGACCGTGCAGAAGTGTAGGTGAACACTCTATGTAGCCAAAGAAAGACCGTGCAGAAGTGTAGGTGAACACTCTATGTAGCCAAAGAAAGACCGTGCAGAAGTGTAGGTGAACATTCTATGTAGCCAAAGAAAGACCGTGCAGAAGTGTAGGTGAACACTCTATGTAGCCAAAGAAAGACCACGCAGAAGTGTAGGTGAACACTCTATGTAGCCAAAGAAAGACCGTGCAGAAGTGTAGATGAACACTCTATGTAGCCAAAGAAAGACCGTGCAGAAGTGTAACTGAACACTCTATGTAGCCAAAGAAAGACCGTGCAGAAGTGTAGGTGAACACTCTATGTAGCCAAAGAAAGACCGTGCAGAAGTGTAGGTGAACACTCTATGTAGCCAAAGAAAGACTGTGCAGAAGTGTAGGTGAACACTCTATATAGCCAAAGAAAGACCGTGCAGAAGTGTAGGTGAACACTCTATGTAGCCAAAGAAAGACCGTGCAGAAGTGTAGGTGAACATTCTATGTAGCCAAAGAAAGACCGTGCAGAAGTGTAGGTGAACACTCTATGTAGCCAAAGAAAGACCGTGCAGAAGTGTAGGTGAACACTCTATGTAGCCAAAGAAAGACCGTGCAGAAGTGTAGATGAACACTCTATGTAGCCAAAGAAAGACCGTGCAGAAGTGTAGGTGAACACTCTATGTAGCCAAAGAAAGACCACGCTGAAGTGTAGATAAACACTCTATGTAGCCAAAGAAAGACCACGCAGAAGTTTAGATGAACACTCTATGTAGCCAAAGAAAGACCACGCAGAAGTGTAGATAAACACTCTATGAAGCCAAAGGATTCGAAATGAGTGTGTAAGTAAACAAATACGTTTTATTTTTATTTATTTTTGAAAATATTTTCTGCACAGATATTTCTTTGTGCAATGAACTTTGAGAACTTGTAAATTATCGTCCACTGTAAGTGCGTTTTAATATTTAACTCGTCTTTGATAGAAAAGGCTTTTAAGGTTTATTTTCCCCAGTGGCGTAGTGAGGGGGGACAAGGGGGGCATCATGCCCCGGGCGCTACTCACAAAGGGGCGCCAAATGGTATATTTTACTATAATATTGTATGGTTTTCGAATAGGGGGGGGCGCTAAAAAGGTATTGGGGGCGCTAAAAAGGTATTGTGCCCCGGGAGCGAGTTATTTTCCCCATACTACATTAAAATATTACAGTTGTAATCTAAGAGTTATCTACAAAAGTATACTTATTTATTTGTTTAAACATCGAATACTTACAAAGTTCCAGACGGATGGTACGTTGTCTAGAGGTTAGGTCCCCTTCGTTACGGCCACAGAAACAGATCAGAGTCAGAACCCTTTTTTTCTCCTGGCCCCTGCAGAGCTGGTGTGTTGTAAGAATCAACTAACACAAAGCACGTGGAACAGTTCAGATTCATGGATTTAATCTATTTGTATCCATGTGGGTTGAAAAAGCATACGAAACAAGAAATAAGTATATCCAAAACGACAAGCTCACTCCTACATCCACAGCACTGGTCACTGTCACTCACAACAATTCTTACACACCTCTTTCCGCTCACGTGGTTTGTCTCAACACACCGCCACGGTCATACGTCATACGTGGCTGAATAGAATTCGTGGGATAAAGGGGGAAAAACTAAAGGAAACATCACTAACCCATGAGGTTGTAGTCTCACCTTCCCATGAGGTTGTAGTCTCACCTTCCCATGAGGTTGTAGTCTCACCTTCCCATGAGGTTGTAGTCTCACCTTCCCATGAGGTTGTAGTCTCACCTTCACATGAGCTTGTAGTCTCACCTTCCCATGAGGTTGTAGTCTCACCTTCCCATGAGGTTGTAGTCTCACCTTCCCATGAGGTTGTAGTCTCACCTTCCCATGAGGTTGTAGTCTCACTTTTCCATGAGATTGTAGTCTGACTTTCCCATGAGATTGTAGTGTCATCTTCCCATTAGATTCCGTGATATTGTAGTCTCACTTTCCCATGAGATTGTAGTCTCACCTTCCCATGAGATTGTAGTGTCATCTTCCCATAAGATTCCATGAGATTGTAGTCTCACCTTCCCATGAGATTGTAGTGTCATCTTCCCATAAGATTCCATGAGATTGTAGTCTCACCTTCCCATGAGATTATGGTCTCAACTCCCAATGAGAGTGCAGTCTCGCCTTCCCATGAGATTCCATGAGATTTTAGTCTCGCCTTCCCATGATATTTTTTATCACACTATTATATTGCTTGAACTTTAAGACAATCTTGCCGTACTTATGGTCGTATGATTGAATCTAAATAAATGTTAACCACTAATGATGGCTCAAATAGGCCGCAAATCGCCAGCAGAATGTATTTTGATTTAAATCATGTGACAAACATATCATGTTTTGTTTTTTTTCCGAATCCATGTTAGGTCAATCTTTTTGCAGACTCATTCCACAGAACAAAAACACCTGTCGTTTGCCGAAAATGTCACCCGTCCATATAAGAAAAAAAAGGTCACCTGGGGCGGACCCCTCCCCCCCTTTTCCAATTTGCATCCTCTACCTACGTCCGCCTACGTCAGCGGTTCTCAACCTGTGGGTCGCGACCCCTTTGGGGGTAACACGACCCTTTCCTAGGGGTCGCCTAAGACCACCTGAAAACACATATGTTCTATAGTTAAGAAGCATAACTGAAAATAATTTTGTGCCTGGGGGTCGCCACAACACGGTGAACTGTATTAAAGGGTCGCGGCCATAGGAAGGTTGAGAACCACTGGCCTACGCCACTGCGTATTCCCCCCAATAACTTTGTAAGTTCCAATAATATTGATTGTTAACCTGGCCACAAGCTGCTCCACTACTAGTGGGTGTCATTACACGGTAAAACAAGAGTGGACAAACCCATAGTCCACTTAGGGGTTGGTTGGTCCTAGCCCAGTTGTAAGTGGGCTGTGACTGCAATGATGGAATTGAATGTAACACGTGGACGGACTAGACGTCCATGTTGGAGTTAGTTGGACCTCCCAGCCTCGTTGTGAGAGGGCTGTGACTGCAATGATGGAATTGAATGTAACACGTGGATGGACTAGACGTCCATGTTGGAGTTAGTTGGACCTCCCAGCCTCGTTGTGAGAGGGCTGTGACTGCAATGATGGAATTGAGTGTAACACGTGGACGGACTAGACGTCCATGTTGGAGTTAGTTGGACCTCCCAGCCTCGTTGTGAGAGGGCTGTGACTGCAATGATGGAATCGAATGTAACACGTGGACAGACTAGACCTCCACGCTGGAGTTAGTTGGACCTCCCAGCCTCGTTGTGAGAGGGCTGTGACTGCAATGATGGAATTGAGTGTAACAGTGGACGGACTAGACGTCCATGTTGGAGTTAGTTGGACCTCCCAGCCTCGTTGTGAGAGGGCTGTGACTGCAATGATGGAATCGAATGTAACACGTGGACAGACTAGACCTCCACGCTGGAGTTAGTTGGACCTCCCAGCCTCGTTGTGAGAGGGCTGTGACTGCAATGATGGAATTGAGTGTAACAGTGGACGGACTAGACGTCCATGTTGGAGTTAGTTGGACCTCCCAGCCTCGTTGTAAGAGGACTGTGCCTGCAATAAAATTAATGTGTAATAAAGGGGGAGAGACTGCACTGCAACCAGGTTTAGATAAAAGGAAATGAGCCATGAAATAAAGTATTGGGGAAAACTGGAGAGGAGAAAAGGATGCAACAAAACGACATTCCTCTTGCCGTTCTCTCGGATATTACACTGCAATTACTTATTTATTTTATATTGTTTTTACTGTTGTTTGTTCGCGGAAGGCGTCCTGCCGACACGCATATTATTTTGTTGCATCCTTTTTTCCAGTTTTCCCATTCTTAATTAAATTCTTCTTCTATATACTAAGGGCCCACGAAGTCGTCATCCTCTAACAGCGACCAGCCTGCTGCCAACACTCGAGGTATCCCTGTAGCGGTTCAGGACAAAGTTCAGGACAAAACGTGCTGCCCGTCGTTGTACTGCCTCCAACCTGTCGATGCTCATCCTGGGTGAATGGGTAAAAGCTGAGGCCTCTATTTTATTATTAATCACGTAATATAAAAGACACAAAGACTTTGTGTAAGTTACCAGTAATGTTCAACTTTAATACAATGGCCTTATAATATAAAGTTCAATATGCACGCCTGCATCAAGGACGCAAAATAATTTTAAGAATGTGAAATAATCTGTACATAATAAAATTATAAGATAAGATTATATTATTTTATTGATCCAAACAAATGGAAATGTTTTTTTTTATTGCATTGTACATTTTCAGCACATAAATAAAACAATTTGAACACAAGACATGTATATTAAGTTATTTCACTGGTAAAAAATATATATGTTAATAAAATTATGTTAATAAAATTACGTACCCTCTCCATCAAACAGGAAATGCACATTTAACAAGAAAAATGTGTGTATAACTATAAAATTTCACAAGAAAAGGTGGGTATAAAATTGTTAGGATTAAATTATCTTATTTAGTCAGAAGCACACTTGTCTTATTTCATTAATGATTGAACTGATTTATTTAGTACCTGTCCAAAGCGTGTCCAGGAAAAACAAGCGTTGGAAATGTACATGTACACAACACACTACACACATTTGTGGGGTTAAATGTCATTTTTATCTAACATGCAGGTTCCCGTCATAGATTTTTCAAATCAACTACCTGGCTACTGACTAGAATTATTTCAGTTGATCTATGTCTAATAGCTAAAACAACATTCACATAACAAAAACAAAAATTGTTTCAACTGCGTAATGCATACTATCCTATTTCAACATAATACATACAAAATAAGCAACTAGATAGAGACGCTGTGAAGAGACATTGAGAGCGCCTAGAAAAAAAGATGGATTATCCTTGATGGCTGATTTCATTTTAGGAGGGGCTATACGATTATGACAATGGTTCTCAACCTTCCTAATGCCGCAAGCCTTTGATACAGTTCCTCATGTTGTGGTGACACCGTACTACAAAATTATTTTCATTGCTACTTCATAACTGTAGAGAATATGTGTTTTCCGCTGGTCTTAGGCGACCCCTGTGAAAGGGTAGGTTCGTGAACCACAGGTTGAGAACCTCAGGATTATGATGATCATAACACAACTTATCCAAAAATTACCCAAAATAATAATAAAGTGTTCTTAATCATTTCATAATGCAAGTTATCTTAGATAAAGCATGATATATAATAAAGAAGTCTTGACCTTGAGACCTTGGTGAACAGGAACCCAGAGTACGACATGCAAGTTATGTGGGAACCTTATCCTGTGTTTTTATGGTAGACAACCATTATAAACACATTCCCCCCCCCCCCCCCAGCCATTTAAAAAAGCATTTTACTTCCCCCTTCCCCAACAGCTGGCAGTGAGTGGGAGATAAAATAATTAGGGAATGGACACAATATAGTTTAATTTTTTTTAAAAAAACCCAAGCTATAGCATATTTATAAGCAAAATGAAATATTGTGAGCATAATTTAGATGGAGAAAATCATGATTACAAATGCACACGGGGGGGGGGGAGAGAAAGACGGGGACCCCACCTTTTTTTTTAATGATGAAAACTAGTGGTACATATATATCAATTTTTTTTTAAAATTCCAAAAATCATTTTCATTGGAACAATATGTTAAATTTTTAACATATTTCTTTTTTTAATTAAACTTTCGTTTTTGTTGGAAGTGTCCACCATTAGTTTCAACACAGGCTTCAAGATGAGCTCCCCCACTGACAAAATCATTATCAAACGGTTTCCTTTCTTTTACGGACACAGTGTACATGAAACATAGTTACTATTGAGCAAGTTTATATAACGCTATGGGATATTTTCGGTGTGCACATCTCGCTATAATCTTCTCATCGTTTAAATTTTAAAAAAATGTCTCACATTCAAAAATCATCTTCTCCACAAATGAAACAAATCTGTGTTCTTCACATCCAATCAGGTGGTCAGGTTAAAACGCTGGGACATACTAAACAAGGATTTGAATTCTTTAACAAGCCGGGACTATCAACTCATCTTCAAAAACGTAACAGCAGTGGCACTGTGAAAATACATTTATATTACAGAAAATGTTCAATAGATGCCGATTGTATGTTATTGAATCACTTTCTCCCACCCCCTATATAATGCATTCACGTTTCCCTAAAGCAGTGGTTCTCAACCTCTCTAATGCCGCGACCCTTTAATACAATTCCTCATGTTGTGGCGACCCCAACAACTGAAGGGGATATGTGTTTTTCGATGATCTTAGGCGACCCCTAGGAAAGGGTCGTTTGACCCCCGTAGGGGTCGTGACCCACAGGTTGAGAACCGCTGCCCTAAAGCTTGTGCTCAGTGGAGTAAATCGCAAATAATCTAGGTTATGTTTTGTTTTGACCGTAACACTTTGTTCAAATAGGCGTGCAAAATATCATTCCAGGAAGTTAGCACTGATGCAGATTCTTATCAAATGCGTTACTTGAATGGATCATTTGTCAAGTAGCTTCTGTAGATGGGAAGTTAACACATTGCGGCCACCATTGTGTGGTGAGTTATTTATAGTGGATATAATAATAATAATAATAACGGTTACCGGAAATTTGATCGAAAGAAATTTTGTCGAAGGAAAATTGATCGACGGTAATTTGATCGAACGGAAATTTGGTAGAATCTTTTTTTCAGTTCAGACGTTAAAATTTTCGTCAAATTTCGTTTTGAACTCACTATATTATATAGTAAAACAAAATAATGCGTTCAAAAAGAAATTTGACGCAAAACTTAAACGTATAAACTAAAAAAACGATTCGACCAAATTTCCGTTCTATCAAATTTCCATCTATCAATTTTCCGTCGACGAAATTTCTTTTGATCAAAGTTCCGGATACGAATAATAACATTAGATCATCAAAAAAACTGTACACATGTAATCATTTGAGGATAAGATAGATTATCTTAGTCTTAGATTATCTTAGTTTTAGATTATCTTAGTCTAATTGATTCAAATAAATAGAATTTTCTTTTTAATACATAGTACATATTCATTTTCAGCACATGAATAAATAAATATTTTAAACATGACAACAATTTACAATATAAAAAAAAAACATTTGCCGCCGGAGGCTGTAAATAGTTTTCTACATGACACAATCTTCAATATGTTCTCTCTTTATTCTATTAATAAACAGACACAACTTCATCTGGTCATTCGTGCAGCACCCTGTAGTCTGAACCCGTAGCTGGATGCCTTGTGGTAGTCATTGTATTAACTAAACTCAACAGATCTTTCAGGCGACCTGCTGAGAGTTACATCCATGAACACATCTGCCATGAGAACATATATCCCCCATATGAACACATCTGTTATGAGAACATATATCCCTGTATGAACACATCTGCCATGAGAACATACATCACTCGTCTGAACACATCTGCCATGAGAACATGCATCCCCATATGAACACATCTGCCTTGCGAACTTACATCCCCCTTGTGTTGTCACCCTCAGACCAGGTCTTAAGATGCGATGCAACCACCCATGAGAAGAAGTAGAATAAGAAAGACCGATGTGGGCGGGGACTGTGCCGATGCAACAAATGCTTCCACGGTCTGAGCCAGGTTGTAGTCCACCAAGATATTGTCTCCTTCTGCAACAGACATCAGGGAACAACATGTCACATGGGAAATAATCAAGACTACAGAGGCGTGGTCAAATCTTGGTCAATGCAATGAAATTTACAAAATTATATGAAACATCTGCAAGTTTAGCACACATGTGTCCTGTTGTAGCTTTTTAAGTTTACAATTCTATTTGAACAACATGGAAATTGTAAATAAATTTTGATTCGTTTCCCCCGAAATACCTCTCAACACACATCAACAATTACAAGGTATTGCAAAATGTGCTCAGAGCTTACCTAATGTAAAATATGTGGTCAGCGACTTTTTACCATAACCGCCCTCACTGTAGGCACACACCCGCACAGCGTACACCACCCCCTTGTCAATCTCTATATGTGCGTGATGGGCATGGTGGTCATGGATCACATGGCGACATGCTGTACGGTGGTCCTCGTTAGCATGCCAGTAGTAGATCTGGGTATTGTGAAGTTAGACAACATTTGAACAGTGCCTTGTTATTTTAACCCTGAGGACACTCGTGGTTATAGTGAAGTTAGTTAACATCTGACCTGTGATTTTAACTCTTGGACACTTCTAGGTATTGTGAAGTTTACTTGTGGTTATAGTGAAGTTAGTTAACACCTGACCTGTGATTTTAACTCTTGGACACTTCTAGGTATTGTGAAGTTTACTCGTGGTTATAGTGAAGTTAGTTAACACCTGACCTGTGATTTTAACTCTTGGACACTTCTAGGTATTGTGAAGTTTAACCAAAAAAAACTAACAAAAAACTTTCAGGAAAGCAAAGTTAATTAACTCAAGTATTTATTTTTATGTATGTCCCCCATGGCATTGTCACCCATGGCGTGTCACCCATGGCGTGTCACCCATGGCGTGTACCCATGGCGTGTCACCCATGGCATTGTCACCCATGGCAGGTCACCCATGGCGTGTCACCCATGGCGTGTCACCCATGGCATGTCACCCATGGCGTGTCACCCATGGCATGTCCCCCATTGCATTGTCACCCATGGCGTGTCACCCATGGCGTGTCACCCATGGCATGTCACCCATGGCATGTCACCCATGGCATGTACCTCAACAGTTAGAACTGCATAAATTAAAAAGAATCTTAAACTTAAATCTTGACAGCGTATGCTGAGCCCCTCTGCAATGGACGGATCTGTTTATTTAACAATTTATGACAATTTAACCTTTTCGATACCGATGACATCGACGCAACGTCACGATCACCCACTTTCAATTACCAAGGATGTCACATAGTCGACATAACAAAAAGGCAAAGAACTTTTCTGAAATACCAAGGACGTCACGTCGACGTTATATTTCAATGCTATATATTTCTTTATTCGTTAATCTATAGAGAAGTTAAAAAGCAAATTGGATAGAATATGAAAATACCGGAAGTTTTATTATTATTATTTTTTTAATGTCAAAGATTTTTATTGCTGAGTCAGCAAAAATCAATGCCAAAACCCAGCGGTAATGAAAGGGTTAATAAAGATATATTATTATAAAGTCATGAGGTGAAAATACATCTCTTGTCACAATTAAAGCACTCCTTAAAATTGTTTATTATTGCCAGCTGATTGGTTAGCCCCCCAGCTGATTGGTTAACCCCCCAACTGATTGGTTAACCCCCCAGCTGATTGGTTAACCCCCCAGCTGATTGGTTACCCCCCCAGCTGATCGGTTAACCCCCCAACTGATTGGTTAACCCCCCAGCTGATTGTTTAACCCCTCAAAACTGAAACAAAAAAGTCAACTCACCACAAAACCGTGCACATTTCCCTCAGGCTGAGATATGTGGATACCTCTCCACCAAATCTCCACTGTGTAGTGACCATTGTGGCGACCAGCAGAGAAGACACGAATCTCTTCAGGATACTGCGAGGCAGCTGTGAAAAGAGATGAAATCCTATCTCAAAAAGAAATCTGAGAACTCGTGATAAATGACAGAGATCAAGGTGTCCCAAGTATGTATTAATTATTTTTTATTTCTAATACAATCACACTTTCTATTTCTAATACAATCACACTTTTTATTTCTAATACAATCACACTTTCTATTTCTAATACAATCACACTTTTTATTTCTAATACAATCACACTTTTTATTTCTAATACAATCACACTTTCTATTTCTAATACAATCACACTTTTTATTTCTAATACAATCACACTTTCTATTTCTAATACAATCACACTTTCTATTTCTAATACAATCACACTTTTTATTTCTAATACAATCACACTTTTTATTTCTAATACAATCACACTTTTTATTTCTAATACAATCACACTTTTTATTTCTAATACAATCACACTTTTTATTTCTAATACAATCACACTTTCTATTTCTAATACAATCACACTTTTTATTTCTAATACAATCACACTTTTTATTTCTAATACAATCACACTTTTTATTTCTAATACAATCACACTTTTTATTTCTAATACAATCACACTTTTTATTTCTAATACAATCACACTTTTTATTTCTAATACAATCACACTTTTTATTTCTAATAGAATCACACTTTCTATTTTTAATACAATCACACTTTCTATTTCTAATACAATCACACTTTTTATTTCTAATACAATCACACTTTCTATTTTTAATACAATCACACTTTTTATTTCTAATACAATCACACTTTTTATTTCTAATACAATCACACTTTTTATTTCTAATACAATCACACTTTTTATTTCTAATACAATCACACTTTTTATTTCTAATACAATCACACTTTTTATTTCTAATACAATCACACTTTTTATTTCTAATAGAATCACACTTTCTATTTTTAATACAATCACACTTTCTATTTCTAATACAATCACACTTTTTATTTCTAATACAATCACACTTTCTATTTTTAATACAATCACACTTTCTATTTCTAATAGAATCACACTTTCTATTTTTATACAATCACACTTTCTATTTCTAATAGAATCACACTTTCTATTTCTAATACAATCACACTTTCTATTTCTAATACAATCACACTTTCTATTTCTAATACAATCACACTTTTTATTTCTAATACAATCACACTTTTTATTTCTAATAGAATCACACTTTCTATTTTTAATACAATCACACTTTCTATTTCTAATACAATCACACTTTTTATTTCTAATACAATCACACTTTCTATTTTTAATACAATCACACTTTCTATTTCTAATAGAATCACACTTTCTATTTTTATACAATCACACTTTCTATTTCTAATAGAATCACACTTTCTATTTCTAATACAATCACACTTTCTATTTCTAATACAATCACACTTTCTATTTCTAATAGAATCACACTTTTTATTTCTAATACAATCACACTTTTTATTTCTAATAGAATCACACTTTCTATTTTTAATACAATCACACTTTCTATTTCTAATACAATCACACTTTTTATTTCTAATACAATCACACTTTCTATTTTTAATACAATCACACTTTCTATTTCTAATAGAATCACACTTTCTATTTTTATACAATCACACTTTCTATTTCTAATAGAATCACACTTTCTATTTCTAATACAATCACACTTTCTATTTCTAATAGAATCACACTTTCTATTTCTAATAGAATCACACTTTCTATTTTTAATAAAATCACACTTTCTATTTCTAATACAATCACACTTTTTATTTCTAATAGAATCACACTTTTTATTTTTAATACAATCACACTTTCTATTTCTAATAGAATCACACTTTCTATTTCTAATAGAATCACACTTTCTATTTCTAATACAATCACACTTTTTATTTCTAAAACAATCACACTTTTTATTGCTAATACAATCACACTTTCTATTGCTTTTCATACAACCAGGAACACTTTCCTTAACTACAATTTCTTTTGGACTTACAATTATTATTTGCTAAAAATCATGTCAGCATTCAACAGTAGCTTCATTTTTTTTTTTTACAGAATATTTCATCAAGTTATGAATATTTATTTATTCTTTTAAAAAGTCCTTGTGCATTTACTTTAAAAACAATATTTGTTTGCTAATGAACAAGTAATATTTAACCCAGTTATAACAACTGCTATCGCATCTAAGCTCTGTATCGACCAACTCACGGGCATGCAATGTTTCCTGATGAAAGTACTCAGAGATGGGTCCCAGACCTGCCGAGTTGTAGACCTGGACGGTGACGTAGTAGAAGTTGTCACTCTTCAGTCCGATGACGATCCCAGTGTCAATCTGACCGTAGTGACGTATGAACTCCCTGTAATCCGTGGCCACCTCCGTGTAATGCCAGTAGTTGATCTAGAGGGACCAGGATGATGTGGGAAATGTTATTCTTGTAAGAGATATGCCGGGACACAGCCAGGATAAAATAAACATGTCGAATATACTGGTGAAACTAAATATGAAAAAAACGGGGGATGACTCATCTCTGATGTGCCAAAGTAGAGATGCCGTTTAATTATTAGGTTCTTTTTTTTTTTTAAATCTTTTTTTTGCGTAGTGAAGCTTGATTTTTCTGGTAGTTGTACATTTTTTTAAAGGCACGTATCCTTATTGAATTTTCTCATCTTATCCTTAAACCTTCCCCCAAAAAACTTGGTTTTTATCCTATAACCCATCTTTATTTAAATCTGCCATTCATGCAACTGGTGGAGTTGCTTTCAAATGGTTTGTTGCCACATTATTCCCGTTTTGAATTATAAATTTAACTACCTGATCTCAATTATAACATATTTCTATTCCGAGTCTTGCATCATAGTGCTTTCTAACTGTCAAGTTAACTCCATCCCTTTTCCCTCTATAAATGCTTTTCCCACTTTAATAAAAAAATATTTTATTTGCACCATTCCCTGCTCTTAGCTAACATTATTGGTATCCTCATCTCAGAATTAACTTCTCACATATAAACTCGTTCCGAAGCAGAATTAAAAAAAAAAATTTCAGGGGAGCTGTTGGGGTGGTCTTGACTCATGGGAGATTTCTTTTTTAGTTTGCTCCACATACATTGAATGATGCTATTGTTTAGGTAGATAACCGATGTCCAAGTTTAGGCACAGGCCCTAAATGATTCCAATATGTTACCAGAAGTTTAAAATATAAATTAACCAAGAGTACCGGAAGTAGAATGTTCCCCTATCCGACCAACATAGTGATAAGTAGATACTAAAAGTATGATTGGGTTAAAACTTTTCAAGTTATTCCTGACCCAGACAAAAGGCAGTCATCTTATGAATGAACTAGCTTTAGAGTGAGCATCTACGATGGCTGTTTCCAACTCGTGCCCACCTGATACCCCAGAATTTTCCCCTTTGCGTATTCCCTGACTTGAGGCACTGGTTCCCACGTGACAGTCAGAGCTGTTCCGTTGTAGCCGTCAGCCATCACATTGGTGGGCACAGCCACAGGCACTGGAACAAAGATCATCAAAATAAACCTTTCCGCAAAAATCCACGCTGGTTGTTAAACTTACACTTTACAGGTGTAAAGAAATGATATTATCCAGACCTGTTTACCCTCAAACTCTTAAAATCGTACAATATCATCACAAAATCGTTCAATACATTATCTTATTAGTAAAAAAATTAAAATACATTAAATATAATGTACACACCTCAAAATCGTACACTGTACGCCAAAATCGTAAGAGTAAACAGGTCTGATTTCCCCCCCCCCCCCCCAAGAAACACATGACTACCATTGTTTTATTTTTTTATATAAATATTCCATAAATCTTTTTTTCATTTATATAATATACCATTTTAAACCTCAAATTTAATTATACTTTTTAAATTCAAAGTGTCCCTAAGATTTGAAATTGTGTCTGTGTGTCTGGGGGCGGGGTGGTTTAAGACTTCACATTGTTTGAAATAGATATTTAAATTAGGGGGAAAAAAAAGATATTTAAATTAGAAAAAAAAAATTGGTTCTCAGTCCAACCATATCTTCAACTTGAATTCCATTCATGTAAGACAAAACCAGCATACACTTACAGTCTTCAGACAAAACCAGCATACACTTACAGTCTTCAGCAGACATAATGATGACTTCAGTACTGTTGGGTCCCATGCCAATCTCATTGAACGCCTGCATTTTGAAGTCGTATGGCAAGAAGTAGTAGTCCACCCCTACCAGTGTGACGTAATGGTCCACATCGCCGACATCTTGCTGAAAGTCAGACATGGAAACATTCGTTCCATAATTTCTCCTACTAGATCCATGGAGGGTTCTCATAAAATGTAAGAACTAGGTCAGTTAGAATGTCATTTCTTTATTCTCATAACATGTAAGAACTAGGTCATTTATTTGTTCCCATAAAATGTAAGAACTAGCTCAATTAGAATGTCATTTCTTTGTTATTTAAATACTACTTCAGTTATTGTTTTTTTCCATCAATTCTCCACAAAGAAAAGTCACTAACCACGCTCCACGGCTCATCCTTGGCTTTACCATGTTGTTTCCAGTACAGCCTGTATCCTATCCCAGGACCTGCTTGCTGAGCTAACGAAAGAGGCTGTGCGTTGAGCCAAGATGCAGGGAGATTATTTTAGTCATTTAAACTTGTCGTCCATTTGTAATTATACTACAAAAAAATTATTCTGTAAACATGGACCTTTCTGAATCTTAAATTTAAATATTTATTACTGTAGGCTTAAACCGTGGTTCAATTAAACAAAGATTATGTCTCAAAATTATAACGAGGTAAATGTGAGCCTAACTGTTCTTTTATTTATCTCTGGAAGGCAAATTAAAGTTTTATTTTTTAACAGGGGAAACATTAAACTGAAGTGTTCAATTAGTGCCTTTCATTTTAAAAGAAGGTGATGTGTTCAATTAGTGCCTTTCATTTTGAAAGAAGGTGATGTGTTCAATTAGTGCCTTTCATTTTGAAAGAAGGTGATGTGTTCAATTAGTGCCTTTCATTTTGAAAGAAGGTGATGTGTTCAATTAGTGCCTTTCATTTTGAAAGAAGGTGATGTGTTCAATTAGTGCCTTTCATTTTGAAAGAAGGTGATGTGTTCAATTAGTGCCTTTCATTTTGAAAGAAGGTGATGGCAAAGACCTATTGAAAATAAATCCAGCAGCGTTACATAATACTCCTACTACTACTGACCTCCCAATTCATCATCAGATCACCCACTTTCCCTCCGCCTCCTGTAATGTGACCTGGTGTCACACTAGGTGGAGCACTGAGTGTCTGGACATAACCTGGGAAATAAACAAAAAAATATTTGTCAAGCATGTGATTTTTTATTTTTTTTGCAAATTAACTAAATTAAAAAAAAAAAGGTTTAAGTAATTAATTATTTTTTTTCCAAAAAAAAATTAAAATAAAAAAAAGAAATTTTTCTTAACATTTATGTATTGTTACAGAATGCAAAAAAACTTTTCTCTTTTTTAGAAACCCAGTTGTAATTTGTTGGTCTGATTTCAGGAAAAATTAAATTACACCATTAAGTTTCTAATTAAATATTTTTTATTAGCTTTCAAATCAAACCATAATTTAATTTAATAATTTGTTAGCACTGCAAAATTTAGTTGCAGTAATTTAAAGGCGTGAGTATCTTTATCACAATTTTTAAAAACTGTTAATTCACAAACTCGTTTTTCCATATTGCACAAACCTGACGGCAGACTGGGCGGACTCTCCCCAAACTGATTGACAGCTTTCAATCGAAACCTGTAGCCACACCCAGGAAGTAGTCCAGTGACCACGACAAACCTTTTGATTTCCACAGTGTGGATGGTTAAAATGGCCGGGAGGTCTGTGCAGGCAAAAAAATAAACTAATTATCACTAGGTCAAGTGTAGTTGGGGAGAGTTGCAGATTTAGAACTAACATAAAGTTATTTGTATCAGGTAATATGTTTATTTTTTTTTTAAAAATCATCATCTTTAAATCCTCTCAGACATACGTGTCTCTTTTTAATATTACTTTTCTATAAATTAATACTTTAAAAAAACAGTATGTGGGAACATTGTCTGTTCAATACCTTTAAATGTTTGTGTTCAATATGACTTATTTAATTTGATTTCTATGTCTCCCTGTTTTAAGTATGGAGACCAATAAAGGAAAAACAGAAGAGCTCTCTTTATATTTAAAACCCCTGTGCAGCACCACAACTTTGCCTCATCTAATAAGTTTGTCATTAAAAATTTTATCAAGAGTCCACATGAGACAATGAGCACATGAATATATATATTTAATAGTTGCTCCAAATCTCATCTCATACAAAAGACGCAAGGTTTGGTTTAAAAATGAGATCTCATCTCATACAAAAGACGCAAGGTTTGGTTTAAAAATGAGATCTCATCTCATACAAAAGACGCAAGGTTTGGTTTAAAAATGAGATCTCATCTCATACAAAAGACGCAAGGTTTGGTTTAAAAATGAGATCTCATCTCATACAAAAGACGCAAGGTTTGGTTTAAAAATGAGATCTCATCTCATACAAAAGACGCAAGGTTTGGTTTAAAAATGAGATCTCATCTCATACAAAAGACGCAAGGTTTGGTTTAAAAATGAGATCTCATCTCATACAAAAGACGCAAGGTTTGGTTTAAAAATGAGATCTCATCTCATACAAAAGACGCAAGGTTTGGTTTAAAAATGAGATCTCATCTCATACAAAAGACGCAAGGTTTGGTTTAAAAATGAGATCTCATCTCATACAAAAGACGCAAGGTTTGGTTTAAAAATGAGATCTCATCTCATACAAAAGACGCAAGGTTTGGTTTAAAAATGAGATCTCATTTCATACAAAAGACGCAAGGTTTGGTTTAAAAATGAGATCTCATCTCATACAAAAGACGCAAGGTTTGGTTTAAAAATGAGATCTCATCTCATACAAAAGACGCAAGGTTTGGTTTAAAAATGAGATCTCATCTCATACAAAAGACGCAAGGTTTGGTTTAAAAATGAGATCTCATCTCATACAAAAGACGCAAGGTTTGGTTTAAAAATGAGATCTCATCTCATACAAAAGACGCAAGGTTTGGTTTAAAAATGAGATCTCATCTCATACAAAAGACGCAAGGTTTGGTTTAAAAATGAGAAATGTAACAGTTTTACATTTAATATCTAGGCGATTATATACGTTTTGAATGATGAGCTTTTTAACACTTTGAGATATTTGATATAAAATTAACTAGGTACATGAAGATACGTTTCAATGACATTTTGATACATAATTGTTTCTTTGATCTTACATGATGATACAATTTAAAACGGTAGCTTACTTCCTATGACCACTTGCCAGCGGTCCTCGTCATAAGCATTGGCTGCCTCCACAATGTAGTTGATGATTGGTCTCCCATTGTCTGTGTTCTCAGTCCACCTGTTGAAAGATCATAAGAAATCATTAAATTCAGTCAACGGCAAAGAAAGACCAGGATAAATAATCCTTTTAAGAGACACTGGAAAAGAATTACGAAGAGGCACCACAATATGATATTAAAATAGTGATTGGAGACTTTAATGCCAATCAACCTGTTCAGTATCTTGCATATGGTTATGACATAACACTGCTAGGGAAAAGTATTAAAGTCATATCAAAATCCTTTATTGAATTAGAAGACGCATCACTACAAGCAGGGCTGAAAGTTAACAACCAAAAAACAAAATACTATGATAAGAGAAGAACAGACAGATGAAGCCATTAAAATTGTACCAATATTTTACGATACTGATGTTATATACCGTAATTCAAGAACATGTCACAGAGGCTCTCTGTTTGCCTTTCAGTGAACAATAAACAAGCCTCAGAGACTCGATGAGCGGAGATTAAAGTGTAACTATATTATTCTCATAACAAAACAAAAAACCTAATACTAATATTTAGGGGTTGATAGGATCAAAGATGTCACTGTGGGTTATAGCTTTATACACCATGGGGTTCAAAGGAACAAAGATGTCACTGTGGGTTATAGCTTTATACACCATTGGGTTCAAAGGATCAAAGATGTCACTGTGGGTTATAGCTTTATACACCATGGGGTTCAAAGGAACAAAGATGTCACTGTGGGTTATAGCTTTATACACCATGGGGTTCAAAGGAACAAAGATGTCACTGTGGGTTATAGCTTTATACACCATGGGGTTCAAAGGATCAAAGATGTCACTGTGTGTTATAGCTTTATACACCATGGGGTTCAAAGGATCAAAGATGTCACTGTGGGTTATAGCTTTATACACCATGGGGTTCAAAGGATCAAAGATGTCACTATTGGTTAAAGCTTTACACACCATGTGTTCATAGGAACAAAGATGTCACTGTGGTTTAAAGCTTTACACACCATGTGTTCATAGTAACAAAGATGTCACTGAAAATTTTGACTAGTAATCCGCAATCAATTTTGAACACACAGATAAGTTTGTTCCCCAAATATTATAGGGAACATTGAAATAGAAATGTTATTCCTGCACATTTCTCTTATAACTGCTTATCATTTGTCTTTATAACTGCTTATCATTTGTCTTTATAACTGCTTATCATTTGTCTTTATAACTGCTTATCATTTGTCTTTATAACTGCTTATCATTTGTCTTTATAACTGCTTATCATTTGTCTTTATAACTGCTTATCATTTGTCTTTATAACTGCTTATCATTTGTCTTTATAACTGCTTATCATTTGTCTTTATAACTGCTTATCATTTGTCTTATAACTGCTTATCATTTGTCTTTATAACTGCTTATCATTTGTCTTTATAACTGCTTATCATTTGTCTTTATAACTGCTTATCATTTGTCTTTATAACTGCTTATCATTTGTCTTTATAACTGCTTATCATTTGTCTTTATAACTGCTTATCATTTGTCTTATAACTGCTTATCATTTGTCTTATAACTGCTTATCATTTGTCTTTATAACTGCTTATCATTTTTTCTTTATAACTGCTTATCATTTGTCTTTATAACTGCTTATCATTTGTCTTATAACTGCTTATCATTTGTCTTATAACTGCTTATCATTTGTCTTTATAACTGCTTATCATTTGTCTTTATAACTGCTTATCATTTGTCTTTATAACTGCTTATCATTTGTCTTTATAACTGCTTATCATTTGTCTTTATAACTGCTTATCATTTGTCTTATAACTGCTTATCATTTGTCTTATAACTGCTTATCATTTGTCTTTATAACTGCTTATCATTTGTCTTTATAACTGCTTATCATTTGTCTTTATAACTGCTTATCATTTGTCTTTATAACTGCTTATCATTTGTCTTTATAACTGCTTATCATTTATCTTTATAACTGCTTCTATTCAAGAATGCTTCTGTTTGACTTTCATAATGTAATATAATACAACAGCCACTGTTTATCATACAAGGTATCAATCTCAAATTTAAATTCACCGTAGGGAATCTCTCACCTAATGAGATACGGCACTAACAGCTATTAACCTGACAACAACAGGTACATCAAATATAGGCGGACTCACCTGACCAACACAGACGAGTTGGTCACAGTAGTGGTATCAGCCATAACACCAGCCGGCTCAGCAGGAGGCCCTGGTTTAGAATGGACCGACCATTAGCTTAACACCAATCATTTTTGACTGTGTAATTTTTTTCTTTACATGTAAAGCATTTTTTAAAGAATATATAACAGAGAGTAAACATGAGAAATTGGGAAACTATCTTTGCAAATGACAGGAGTGAGAACTGCTCAAATCATATCTTGTAACCTTTAACTTTGACGGATCATATCCCAACTCACACCATGGCCATCTCTTATACTCAATGACAACTTTGACGGATCATATCCCAACTCACACCATGGCCATCTCTTATACTCAATGACAACTTTGACAGATCATATCCCAACTCACACCATGGCCATCTCTTATACTCAACGACAACTTTGATGGATCATATCCCAACTCCCACCATGGCCATCTCTTATACTCAATGACAACTTTGACAGATCATATCCCAACTCACACCACAGCCATCTCTTATACTCACCTACAACATGGAGATAAGCCCCTTTCCTGTCACTGTTGATGGTTGTGGTTGCTTCACATTCGTAGTTGCCAGTGTGGTAAAAGTTGACCTGATTGATGTACAGACCAGTCTTGCCCATCTGCTCGTCTTGGACCTGCAACAAAAATGTGGAATCATAATAACAATTTCCTTCTACTTATGAGGCAGCGCAGGCTCTCCGATCGCATGTTATATTGTAAAGATATTCAAATGTAGTACAAGTATATCTTTTAAGACATTAGTATAAGTGTTGCTAACTGAAGAATATTTAATTTTGCTTAAGTAGTGCACATGTTATATTATTAAAGTGGACAACTTAATAAGAGAAGATTATTTTACTGATCCAAACAAATGGAAATGTTTTTTGATTGCATTGTATACTTTCAGCACATAAATAAAACAATTTGAACACGAGACATCTACATTAAATTAGCAGCCATTCAGTGAATTCTCTTAGCCATATCAGGGACTTATTAGTTCTCATTAAGATTTGTGACTTCAGGGGGAGCACGCCGGTAAGTTCTTTAAGATTAAGGAACAAAAGAATTTTTAAATCTTTCAGTCCTCGCCCTGATGGAAAGAATTCGTCCCGAACGGGCAGATCCTAAAGTATCTGTGATGAAGAGGGTGGGATGTGTCATCCAAAATGTGTTTAGTTTTACAATAACATCTTTTTTCAAATAGTTCTTCAAGTGAAGGATGGTATCTGTAAATTGATTAATCTAAAATTCACCCACAATGATACTGTAGCACTGAAGCACTGTAGCAGTGAAGCACTGTAGCAGTGAAGCACTGTAGCAGTAAAGCACTGTAGCAGTGAAGCACTGTAGCACTGTAGCAGTGAAGCACTGTAACAGTGTAGCACTGTAGCACTGTAGCAGTGTTGTTTGCATCTCCATTGTGCTCTATAATAAATACAAACTGACAGCCATAGATTTGTAAAAATTGTAATTGTCCTGTCTTTTCATTTCAAGTCTATACGCATATCTTCCACTATTTTCTTAACCACGATTTAAGCTCAGGCCCTCATTAACGATCCTTTAAAAATAGAACATCACGTATGACTACACCTATAAGCATGTAACATTTCATGATGGACTTTCTACGTACAACAGTTTTTTTACAATAAGAAATTAGATGGACAAATTAATTTATGTTTTTTGTAAAACATTTTTTTTAAGCTAAGTTGAATGGATTTCTTATTTTTGTTATTTACCGGCCTATACTCTGGGTTCCTGAAGAAGTCAATGACATGACCATTGAATAACCAGGTGTAGATCAAGTCCAACCCTTTGGCGTAGGAGGCGTGGCAGTAAAAGAAAACTGTGGTGTTGAACCCAGCAGTCTGGTCATGAGGCGCCGCTGTGATTGCAGTACCATCTGCGTTTGGAAGATGGTTGATATGTCATTAATATTTTCACAGATGCTAGCTCCATTTCAGTTTATTTTGAAGTTGGTATCTCATTAACTTTTAAATTCGGGGGTTCTGTTATTGTAGTGTTATCTGTGCTGGTGAGGTCCTTCGAAGGGGATTAGGTCAAGATTCATAGAGAACAACTTTTGCTATTGTCCAGAGATATTTGAAAGGAGCTAGGCTAAATGTTTTTGCATTCAAGTTTGTAAAGAATACAAATGGTCTAATATAGACAACAAATGGGATATTTCTCACTTAATCAGCAAATTGTTTTGTTTCAGTTAAAAATCTTTAAATATTGTATACTATAGTATATATCCCTATGTTGGATGTTTGTTAATTTTTTTATCACAACACTTAAGTACCAACAGAGAGTAAACAAGGTTATTATGAGAAAGCTTATTATACAAGAGTTCAGTTTTTCTGTCACAGCATCAGATGCACAATCAGGCAGCACAGCCAAAACCTCCTACCTATAACTTTCACAGTCGTCCGGTCCTCGGCATCGCCAAACAAGTTGACCGCTCTACAGATGTACGTGCCCTCATCTCCCTTGTTGATGTTGGTCAGTGTCAGGACACCGTTGGGATGCTGATTTATGTTGGTCAAGGAGCTGGTCAGCTCCACTCCATTTTTGTACCATGTGATCACTGGCAAGGGAGCAGCCTCAGATCGACAAACTAAGGTCAGGTTACCCATGTTGGATGCTCGGGTCAATGTCATCATCGGGTATTTCCGAAAATGTGGCGCAAAGGCTGTAAATTAAAAATTTGTTAATAAAATATTATTACATGAAAAGGGGATAGTTGACATACTAAATATTTCTTCTAAAGTGTTATGAAATTAGGAAGATGGAAAAAAATGCCTAATTCAAATATAAAAAAAAAGAAGAAATATTAGGGACTTCTCAACTGGACTGATCTCTGTGTAAACTCTTTTCAAATCAACGCCTGGCCGCTTGCCAATAAAGGTTAACATTATATCCACTCACCTAGCACTCTCAACTGTCCCTCGGACATTGTTGTCCCATGGATGTTGGATGCAGCGCACTGGTACATTCCATTATGGAGTTGGGGGTCAAGTTTTGTGATAACCAAAACATTGTTATTAATCTGCAATTTGAAGGGGAAAAAAAGGGGAAACATTTGAATTGTTGGTGTCATAAAATTCACAAGACAAAAATGTTTAAAAATAAATATTTTTTAAAACAGGTCCCAATTCTGTGGTTGGTCTTGATCTTGCTTTAGGTGTCGGGCACAGGCTTGTCCATTTAAGGTTAATATAATCATGGCATACATGCCAATTTGAAGGATCAAAGCCGTGTACAAACATTCCCAAAAACCATAAATAAAAATATACAAAACTGTATGCAATCTACTGCGATACTCTCAAAATTACTACTGCCATTCTCAGTACTTAAGGACATAAGCTTCACTTTAATCAACAGTGAACATCTTGTAGCAAGAAAATATTGGATACAATCGCCACTACCATTTGGAACATGAGCCCATGTCTAATAATAAATGCAGTGAAAACTAGGTACAAAATAGTGAGCAGATAAATACAGCGTACAAAGTAAAGGTAATCGCGTCACCTGTCTGGTATGAAATAACTGTTTTAACAATCCATCAATGGTTCCGATTGCATTTCAATAATTATAATTTTAGTTTTAAAACTTTACCGCAAATAATTACACGAGACTTGTACAAGAATTTACCCGAATGAATTTCTCCTCATTTGACTGCAGCAGCTCCCCGTTCTTGTACCACTGGTAAACTGGAGCAGGGTTGGATCTGGCATCACACCTCCAGGTGAGAGGTGACCCGATGTCTGCGTGCTGATCTTTGATCGGTTTTGGAAAATATGGCTTGGCTGGAATATAGTATGTCATTTGATGTTACGAGGCACATTTTAAACTTATTTTGCAACAGTCCTAGGCCACCAAATGGCAGGGTTCTCAGCTTACAATAGGTGAGCCATGTTGATCTCCCACTGCCCCCTAATTCTACTGGGCACAACACTCAGCTCATTTAAGGTTTTAAGTATAACTTTCATTGTAGTGATGAAAATTAAGCTAGTAGTAAGAATACATAAACTTGTCACACAAAATCAGACCCCGAAATTACCATGAAATGTAAGAATGATGTTGTGAACAATATGTAGTAGTGTGATGTTTTTGTATGAAAGGTTGTTCATGCATGGTGAGAGTTTGTATGAGAACCACTGTTGTTAGTGTGAACACTTTTTGGTCCATGAGTTGTTATGAATTGTATTATTATGGCTGAATGGTCATTGGCTGACAGGGAAATAGTAATAAACAAGTGAGTGGATATAAAAGGACAGAGGGTTAGTTAGTCGAGAGAGATCGTGAGAAGGGATGAGAGATCAGAGAGAATGTGATGAACACCAGTGTTAGTCGGAGTTTTTCTTCATACCTGTGTAATGAGAATTTGATTATGTGATAGTGACTCTTGATGGGACTACATTTTGTATATAATGAATAAAGGATTGACTTATGAAACTCCAGATACTTTTGTGGACTTAATTGTGTAACTGTGTGATTGGTGTCAGATCACTAGGGCATCACAGACGTAAGGAATAACTAGACCCTAGACAACGAGAGTAGGCCGTAACAAATGACAGAAATATATCATTTTAATATGGGCAACAATTTGAAACAGTGGTGTCGCCATAGGTGGTATTTACATTTTCATGGGGTGCTAAATTGGCAACATAAGAACCTTTGACGCAAGTCTTGAGGAAACACAACATCCAGGGCCATATCCCTTTTGTAAGAGCAGACGCGTGTCTGAATGGAGATTTAGAAGCAGCGCCGTACGCCCCACGGTGCTCCTACTAATGATGGATAAATTTTGTCTCGCTGAATTACTGATGGGACACACAAAAAACATGCGCCATCTCATTAAACCTTCTCACAGTCCAAACACTTTCCACGGACCACCCGGATCTCTGGATCCATGCATTGACCTTGGCCCAATTTGCATTTCTCTCACCCTACACAATCTTAGGAACAGATCTATCACCAGATCTATCCAAAAAACATTTCACAACACACTTCATAATTACCACCTCTTATGACAAACAGCATTACATTATTACAGTCAGGATAAATCAATCAATATAAACAGTGCTGTTGGAAAAATCTGATCAAATTCTTAAATTTCCTTGGATTTGCTTTTGTGGTTGCCGTAATAAAAGATTGGAAACCCATAGTAAAGAGTACATCTTGTTATATATTCAGTTTAAAAGCTTACCAAAGAAAAATTAAGTGTGCCACAGCCTATGTAGCAAAGAATAAATTTCACAATGCTTAAAATAAACATCTTGCATCAATGCTAATTCTTTGAGGATAGTAACTATTAGGTGTATGAATTTACTTAAAATTTATCAAAGTGTTCTCTGACCTCCAAATTTTAGGTCAATTGACTTTTCGTCATTTGAACTTGTACTTCGGCTAACATGGCACGTGTATACACCGTTGTCTTCCAGCTTGGCATCTTGAATGGTCAGTACCCGATTATGGTCACTCTGGTAGGAATTTGAGGGAAGGGTTTTGTTCTCTCGCCGCCACGAGTAAATGAAATCAGATGTTGATCTGTTGAAAGTGTTGGCATGTATGTTACCAGAGCAATACACATTTTAGTGAGAGAGAGTGCGAGAAAAATATAATGCTATTTTTAAGACAATATTAAAATATTATTTGACAATATGTAGTTGTACTGAGAAATAACCAGACTGCCCCAAAGCACTGCCCCCAAAGCACTGCCCTAAAGCACTGCTCCTCTCCTCTACAAATTCAAAACTTGACACCTTGCAACAAAACAATCTGCTATGCTAGATGACAACCAAGTACTTACGAGCCATAGGCTAAACAATCTGCTATGCTAGATGACAACCGAGTACTTACGAGCCATAGGCTAAACAATCTGCTATGCTAGATGACAACCGAGTACTTACGAGCCATAGGCTAAACAATCTGCTATGCTAGATGACAACCGAGTACTTACGAGCCATAGGCTAAACAATCTGCTATGCTAGATGACAACCGAGTACTTACGAGCCATAGGCTAAACAATCTGCTATGCTAGATGACAACCGAGTACTTACGAGCCATAGGCTAAACAATCTGCTATGCTAGATGACAACGGACCATGAATGGGTAATAGGAAAACACACAACTCACACAAAGCACTCTGCCATGCTAGATGACAAGCGAGTACTTACGAGCCATATGCAAAACACTCCAGCCTGGCATCCTGACCAACAAGTGGAGGGGTGGGGAACACAGAAATAAACTCATTCTGTATCACAGGACCCCAGTCAGCTTTAGGGGCTGTAGATGGAGGACAGTATACAACAGGGGTCAATAAAACAATTTTTAGAATTTGAGGAAATGTGTGTCCCTATGAAAGGATAACAATGTGGTTAACCAGTGTAACTCAAAACTACAAAGAAAGATGAAGAAAAATTGTCGACAGAAAATAAATGATTGTTTTACAAAAATAAGGTGGCAACTGGTGCAATGTTGAATCCAAATCAGTGAGTCTATTTGTTTTGACAGCTTTATTCTTTGAGTTGTACTGAGCTCATTAAATAATAGGGATGATTGCACGTATTACTCATCTTGTTCTCCCTGTAGTACTATTGGCTTACACTGACTTCCTGTTCAGACGTCTTAATTTTTTTTTGATCTGCTGAATAAAGTTTAGCCATTACAGCCATTCCTTTTATTTGTCTCACGTTAACCCTTTGACCCTTGTTTATCATGCTCCTTATAATTAATTAAAATTTTTATTGACTTGATTTCACCGAGAACATTAATTTTAAATTTAAGCACCCAGTCAATTATTTGTTTTCAAAGGCTTCTTAAAATTCTGTTGTAAAACTAACATTTTTTACTTGGACATTTTCAAAAATCTTCCTAATTTTATTGTTTTCATAAACTTTTTGTGTGACAACTTCAATCATTTCTTCCAACTTGAAGGTACAAGTCATTTTAAATGAACCCTTTATTATGTTGACCTACCCTGATCATGTACATACAAAGATATGGGCAGAGATGTTCTGGCTGGGGGTTGGCTGGTGCCGATGGTGTGCTGGTCCATTCCAGTTAGAATAGCAATACAGAAGTATCTGCCATCATCGGCCCGCGTGACCTGGGAAATAGCAACAAGTAACAGAGCCAAATTATCATCCATAAACACATAAAGAAAATGGTGGGTTTCTGCACCAGCCTCATTAATTGACACACTTTTCCGACTAATAGAACTTGTAACCATGTTCCACTGGGCCACTACGCTTCATACAATTGAAGAGCATCCTGAAGTTTCACCCCATACATAATACAACACTTTTCACCCCATACATAACACAACACTTTTCACCCCATACATAACACAACACTTTTCACCCCGTACATAACACTTTTCACTCCATACATAACACTTTCACTTTTGACAAATATTTTAAAATTTCATATATTATTCTAGGGATCCATAAAAGAATATTTTAATATATCTTATAATAAATGGACAATGTAATGGTCAGACAAAGTATGTGCCTTAACTCCTGTTTTCTGAAATTCATAAGTTACATTTGGGGTAAGTATATAAGTATAATTATTTATAACCCCAGTCTATTTGGCCACTCAACCTTAGTCTATTTGGCCTCTGATTCATCCACTCAACCTTAGTCTATTTGGCCTCTGATTCATCCACTCAACCTTAGTCTATTTGGCTTCTGATTCATCCACTCAACCTTAGTCTATTTGGCCTCTGATTCATCCACTCAACCTTAGTCTATTTGGCTTCTGATTCATCCACTCAACCTTAGTCTATTTGGCTTCTGATTCATCCACTCAACCTTAGTCTATTTGGCCTCTGATTCATCCACTCAACCTTAGTCTATTTGGCCTCTGATTCATCCACTCAACCTTAGTCTATTTGGCCTCTGATTCATCCACTCAACCTTAGTCTATTTGGCCTCTGATTCATCCACTCAACCTTAGTCTATTTGGCCTCTGATTCATCCACTCAACCTTAGTCTATTTGGCTTCTGATTCATCCACTCAACCTTAGTCTATTTGGCCTCTGATTCATCCACTCAACCTTAGTCTAGTTGGCCTCTGATTCATCCACTCAACCTTAGTCTATTTGGCCTCTGATTCATCCACTCAACCTTAGTCTAGTTGGCCTCTGATTCATCCACTCAACCTTAGTCTATTTGGCTTCTGATTCATCCACTCAACCTTAGTCTAGTTGGCCTCTGATTCATCCACTCAATCTTAGTCTAGTTGGCCTCTGATTCATCCACTCAACCTTAGTCTATTTGGCCTCTGATTCATCCACTCAACCTTAGTCCATTTGGCCTCTGATTCATCCACTCAACCTTAGTCCATTTGGCTTCCGATTCATCCACTCAACCTTAGTCTATTTGGCTTCTGATTCATCCACTCAACCTTAGTCCATTTGGCTTCTGATTCATCCACTCAACCTTAGTCTATTTGGCTTCTGATTCGTCCACTCTTTTCCTGTCAAGCAACCTGTTAAAAGCTAAATAATTATTTTTCAATTTCTTTTGCTTCATCTTGTTTCACTGGCAGAGGAAGGAAATCCTAATGAACATTTACATTATTGTCTTTTTATTTTATTTTGAAGCTTAGGCATACCTTGTTCGGAATATTTCTATTACAAGACTCTATGTAATAGCTAAGCTATGTGAAAATTAATTTGCTCAATGTAATCGAAACTCATTTTCATTTGTTTGGATGCAAACATCATTAGAAAGAGTGGCTATGTGATATCTTCTAAAAATTATTTATTCTTCATCAAGTTGCCTCCAGGATATAGTAATTTTTTAACTCTCACCTCTGAGAAGTACAACTTTCCATTCTGTGACATAAACATATATTTCTGAAACTCCGGCCTTACAAACTGCTCTGCGCTCTTCTTGTACCAGTTGTATTTTACAGCTGAAACATGAGTTGACACGTTATATTTTAACAAACTTTGACAACTCAACCTTTTGATTACAATTCAGGCGTTTTAAAATTTTAAAGCGAACCTAAAATAAAATTATGTGATTAATATTCTTCCATTGTTTTGTTCTCTTATTTTAACAAAGTGGATTCATGCCAGAAATATTCCTTCCTTCATTAATATACCTGGTTTGAAAGTAAGTTTACTGCAGTCAATGGCGGCACCTTCGTAAGCTTTAGCATTGACAGGAGCATCTGGGACATTTGAGAACTCTCCAATATCTGAAACATTTTAATATTTAAAGTTATTGTTGATAAATCATCAATAAAAAAATTCTTACACAGTCTATTGTGATTGACAATCAACTTTTGTTATTCAGTATTTGGAATGACTACACTATACTTCTAGAAACTTACTAGGAGTAGTGAATAGTTGAGATGAATATCAGTCTTTTCAAACTACCATGGACCATTTATCTTTATTTTTATTTTACATTTTGACAAGGATAAAATTTCACAGATATATTACCATAAAATGTATAAGATCAGAAATATAAGGATTTTGAAGCTCCTTTGTTTCTTTGATAAATTTATTGACTTCTTAAAACATATATTTATTTCTCTACAGATATTTTCTCAAATAAGTATAGATGGGACAAAATGTGTAAATTGAGACATAAATTGAGTTAATCTTGTAAAATAAAAAACCTGGCACAGATAAGATTGAAACATTATGTTACTGTTATCAATCTTACTTTCACTTTCAGTGTTATATGTTTCCACCTCCTCTACTAAGAGAAATAATGGTATATAATGAAAGCACTGCATTCAAGCTATGTGAAGGAAATAGTAAAACAAGGTATGTTGAAGCTTGAATCAAAATATGGGACAATAAGATATGATCGTTTCGGCTTAGAGCCTTCTTCAGCGAACAGGACAAATAGAAGTACGACAGGAAACAGAGCAGATTAATAGGTTCTGTAGATAAGTCTCATTTTATAACTGAAGCTTTGGCTAATAAATAAAAAAAATAATATACGTAGGCCTACATTACATATGTGTATTTGTTACTTTTTCACACACCCCAGTTTCAGATAGATGAAAGATAGTAATTGGACAGTAAATAAAGCACACAATCCTCCGTTAATTTAAATGCTAACAACAGCAACAAATTACCTCCAAAAGACAGCCGCACACCATTGCTTATCACTGTCCCGTACTTGTTCTCTGCCTTGCATCTATAGCTGCTACTGTCAATACTTTCATCTGGATTCTGAGCGTGAACAATTGATGTAATATTCATTTATCATAGACAAACAAATTTGATGTAATATTCATTTATCATAGACAAACCAATTTTACGCACAAAAGTTGATTTCCAAAGCATGAACTATGCACTCCAGATGACAATGTCATGGTTCTGATGAAGTTTAAAGTAGGTCCCAAATGCTTTACCAGATGATAGTATCATGGTTCTGATGAAGTTTAAAGTAGGACCCAAATGCTTGACCAGATGACAGTGTCATGGTTCTGATGAAGTTTAAAGTAGGACCCACATGCTTGACCAGATGACAGTGTCATGGTTCTGATGAAGTTTAAAGTAGGACCCACATGCTTGACCAGATGACAGTGTCATGGTTCTGATGAAGTTTAAAGTAGGATGCTTGACCAGATGACAGTGTCATGGTTCTGATGAAGTTTAAAGTAGGATGCTTGACCAGATTACAGTGTCATGGTTCTGATGAAGTTTAAAGTAGGACCCAAATGCTTGACCAGATTACAGTATCATGGTTCTGATGAAGTTTAAAGTAGGACTCAAATGCTTGACCAGATTACAGTGTCATGGTTCTGATGAAGTTAAAGTAGGACCCACATGCTTGACCAGATGACAGTGTCATGGTTCTGATGAAGTTTAAAGTAGGATGCTTGACCAGATTACAGTATCATGGTTCTGATGAAGTTTAAAGTAGGACCCAAAAGCTTTACCAGATTACAGTGTCATGGTTCTGATGAAGTTTAAAGTAGGACCCAAATGCTTGACCAGATGACAGTATCATGGTTCTGATGAAGTTAAAGTAGGACCCACATGCTTGACCAGATGATAGTATCATGGTTCTGATGAAGTTTAAAGTAGGACCCAAATGCTTGACCAGATGACAGTGTCATGGTTCTGATGAAGTTTAAAGTAGGACCCACATGCTTGACCAGATGACAGTGTCATGGTTCTGATGAAGTTTAAAGTAGGACCCACATGCTTGACCAGATGACAGTGTCATGGTTCTGATGAAGTTTAAAGTAGGATGCTTGACCAGATTACAGTGTCATGGTTCTGATGAGGTTTAAAGTAGGACCCAAATGCTTGACCAGATTACAGTGTCATGGTTCTGATGAAGTTTAAAGTAGGACCCAAATGCTTGACCAGATTACAGTATCATGGTTCTGATGAAGTTTAAAGTAGGACCCAAATGCTTGACCAGATGACAGTGTCATGGTTCTGATGAAGTTTAAAGTAGGATGCTTGACCAGATTACAGTATCATGGTTCTGATGAAGTTTAAAGTAGGACCCAAATGCTTTACCAGATTACAGTGTCATGGTTCTGATGAAGTTTAAAGTAGGACCCAAATGCTTGACCAGATGACAGTATCATGGTTCTGATGAAGTTAAAGTAGGACCCAAATGCTTGACCAGATGACAGTATCGTGGTTCTGATGAAGTTTAAAGTAGGACCCAAATGCTTGACCAGATTACAGTGTCATGGTTCTGATGAAGTTTAAAGTAGGATGCTTGACCAGATGACAGTATCATGGTTCTGATGAAGTTTAAAGTAGGACCCAAATGCTTGACCAGATTACAGTGTCATGGTTCTGATGAAGTTTAAAGTAGGACCCAAATGCTTGACCAGATTACAGTATCATGGTTCTGATGAAGTTAAAGTAGGACCCACATGCTTGACCAGATGACAGTGTCATGGTTCTGATGAAGTTTAAAGTAGGATGCTTGACCAGATTACAGTATCATGGTTCTGATGAAGTTTAAAGTAGGACCCAAATGCTTGACCAGATTACAGTGTCATGGTTCTGATGAAGTTTAAAGTAGGATGCTTGACCAGATGACAGTACATGTATCATGGTTCTGATGAAGTTTAAAAAAGGATGCTTGACCAGTTTGTGACTACTTTTCAAACATTTAAGACTAAACAAAGGAGACTGGTGTTTAAATGAAATTATTTGATTGATTAAACACAGTCTTTAAAACTTGATTGAATGGAAAATTAAGACGAATGTTTAGTCACGTTAAAAGAAATGGCCCCATTTCATCCAAAGCAATCAGTGTTTGCTGTTATCAATGTGAAAGAACACATTAAAAACAGTGAGAAATTTAGAAGATAAACTAATACTTAGGTTGAGAAAAAAAAAAGAAACCAAACAGTGGTTAGGCCAGTAAATTTTCAAGACTGTTGAGGTTGATGGGTAGCCTACTTGTTTATCACCATAGTTGCACGTTTGAGTGTACAAGTGAAACACATTTGTTATGAGTTTTTTCTAAGAAGGTGTTAACTCAGAGAAATGATTTCATTTTAAGATAAACAAAGAAAAAAGAAGGCCAGAAAGAAAACAGAGCTCTTGCAACCAAATTTATTTTACCATAAACTCACCGTAATAATTAGTTTCCCATTGGTAAGAGTGTATCTTTTGTCTTTATCAGACGTCAGTTGGTGCTGGTAGTTGTTCCCCTTCCACCAAGTGTACGTGGGCTGTGGGTTTCCCATGACAACACATTCTAACACCACTTCTGTTGGTTTACCGACTATCACGGTGCTCTCAGGCTGAAGGATGAAGTGTGGCCCTCTCTCTAGACTGTTGGAGTCATAATTTTGTAGACCATAATCTGGGGAATTTTAAGGAAAGATTGACTGAGTTTGTAGCTTCAAAGTGTCACATTTCAAAACTAAAGAAAACATAATGATCTGCCTCATTTGTAATTATATATTTGGATATATAGAATGAATAATTATATTTGGGATGCATAGAATGTATTATTATATTGGAATAGATAGAATGCTCTGTTTGGTAGAAAATTTAAAATTAATGACATAACTAGCAAAAGTCATATTCTCTGATTAAATAGAATCAGAAAAATGCAGACATATTCCGGGGTAAGCAATTTCCATATGCACATCTGAAACTAAAATTATTTTTAAAGCAGGATTTATTTGGTTTATGATGTATGCAAGTGAGACCTGGACTCTCACCAAGAAAGCTAAAAACCTCCTCAATATCTGGGAGAGACAAAATCCTCTGAAAAATGTATGGGCCTTTTCAGAATAATGAAGTTGATGAATTCTTTTTTTTTAAAAAAAGGCAGGCTGGGCCGGAAAGGATCCTTCAAGAGGATTCCAGATCAGGTTCCCAGACAGAAACCAAGAGACAGACGGCTCACTGTCAACCAATACTGAGATGGCTTGAGGACGTGGGGACGGATTTGTATCTAATAGTAAGGGAGTGCGTGCACAGTGCAGACAAGTCATGGATCAGTCAGAATGGAAGATTGTTGTGGAGCAGGCCATCAGATTCCTTTCATGAGCTGCAGCACCATTGATTATGGTAGTCCTAGTGATGAGCTGCAGCAACCATTGATTATGATAGTCCTACTCTGCCTAGATTTACAATGACATTATGATAGTCCTACTCTGCCTAGATTTACAATGACATTATGATAGTCCTACTCTGCCTAGATTTACAATGACATTATGATAGTCCTACTCTGCCTAGATTTACAATGACATTATGATAGTCCTACTCTGCCTAGATTTACAATGACATTATGATAGTCGTACTCTGCCTAGATTTACAATGACATTATGATAGTCCTACTCTGCCTAGATTTACAATGACATTATGATAGTCCTACTCTGCCTAGATTTACAATGACATTATGATAGTCGTACTCTGCCTAGATTTACAATGACATTATGATAGTCCTACTCTGCCTAGATTTACAATGACATTATGATAGTCCTACTCTGCCTAGATTTACAATGACATTATGATAGTCCTACTCTGCCTAGATTTACAATGACATTATGATAGTCCTACTCTGCCTAGATTTACAATGACATTATGATAGTCCTACTCTGCCTAGATTAACAATGACATTCAGCACCTATTATCATCTCCTGTTATTACCATTGCTGCCTCTGTTCCCAAATAATGCTAATATACTGCAGTTCTTTTTAATAAAGGTCACCATAAAGTTTAGAGTGAGTTATTTTAAATCAAATGTAATTAAGAAAAGTGATCAAAGAGGTTGTGAACGCTGGCAATGTGACACATCGTGTCGATAGGAACTGAGAGGACTGAAACAAGGTTGGGGGTGGGAGGAGGGAACAGGTCAAGATGGAAACTCGTGTAACAAAATTGTCCTATGGAAGTGCATCGGATTAAGATTAAAATGCAAACAAGAAGACAGATTTTAAATTACCAAAGTCCCGGAAATCTTGTACTATTCTATAGGCCTCAGTTTTGGGGATTTCACAGATAAAAGGCAAGGTAACCGAGGCATCACTTAAACTCCATCTATAGCCACTTTCTGGGGAAGAAACAATTGAAACTTGGTTAACTCAATCAAATCTATAATGGTATTTAATCAAACTGCCCCTGTGAGGGTTATCATACCAGAATCTTTAGGTGTTGTATAACAGTGAGTGAAATGTTTGGCCTTAGGAGTGACGGACAGTGCTAATGTGCGTCCCATTGAGAAAATGCTCTCATCCTCACTTTATTCAGTAAGCCGCAATGTTCAAATGTTTGCAATATCAGTGGTAAAAAATGTACTTAAATTTTAACATGTTTTAACATGAATTAACGAATTCACAGACGGTAGTCAAGCCAACAGCCATGTTTCTGTATCAAAGGGATCCTTTTTTAACATGTTAATTTTTTATGATGGAATGTTTCATTGTATCAATGTTATCCGCCTTCGGGACTCCATCTCCGGGATTTTGAATTAAGAGTTTCCTTCTCTTAGATGGGTTGCCATCCAAGGTGAACGAGTCCCATCCACCCGGGGTGCTGGTGATGTTTTTGCTACAAAAACTATAGAGTAAATAATATGTCAGTGATGAGTTTCTCTTTTTAAAAAAAAATTTAAGATAAGATTCCTAGATTGATGCAAAAAAAATTTGAAAAAGACTGATATTCATCTCAACTATTCTAGAAGTATGTTATCATTTCAAATACTGAAAAAAAAGTTGATTGTAAATCACATGGGATTATTTGGAAATTAGTTATGGATATTTGTTTAATTTTACATGTTCTTTTCAGTAGTTTTAAACAAATTTTTGTTCTTCAATTGGTTTATAGCAAGGTGTTAGGTAACAGTTATGTAGTCAGATGATACTCCTATGGGTCAATAAACTGTGAAAATTGGTAGGTTTGACTTGTAATCCATTGCCGGAAACAATTTAAAAAGCAACAAATATCACACAGAGCCTGGTTTGTTCATGAAAACCCTTACCAAAATATTTGTAAACAATGACACCAGTGGAAAAGTTAAAATCCCTTCCTTCCTGCCAGAACTGATCAGGCCCAGCGATGACATCCCCTGTTCCTTTCCAGACAAACATGTTGACACTGGTGCTTGTAGATTCTTTAATACCGCTTGTGTACCACTCACGTCTAAAAGAGATAAAAGTAATGATCGATAGAGTTAGGTTCTTTTTATAAAGATTCTTTTGGCGTTTTTATGGATAAATATAATAACAAATATATAGGCCTACAAATATAGATCTATTTATGGCTAAAATTTACAAAATTTATTTAATCAGTAAATTTTAAAAAAAGTATTGTAATTTTTTTCATAGGGATTACATTTTTCATCTTCCTATGTTCCTTTTGGGTTTTGAAATGTTCCCTTATTACATATTCCTTATTCATGGTTATACATCTGTCTTAAAGTTAAAAGCTCATCATATACTTATACTAACTTATAGCTAATTACGTTACTAACTGAGATAACAAAGTTAAGTTGTTTTATTATAAATTTTGAAGTGTATAAATTTTGAAAATTAAAAGATAATTTCATACATATTATTGAAAATATATCATGATACTTGTGAATTTGACTGAGTGGTATTTAAGAAATAATATGAAAAATTTTTTAAGGAAAGCTTCAAAGGATAAAAAATTATTTATCAAAAAAAAAAAAGGCCAGGGAAACCCATAGATCTATATTCATATTAAATATAGGCCCTATGTTATATTATAAAAATTTTTTAAAAACAATAATAATTTCTTAAAAATAAGGTTAAAAAATGCGGGGAGAGGGTAAAAATTATAACTTTAATTAATAAAAATTGGGCTGATTTTGAATTGCGTATCCGTGACATCATTTGCGTGGATTCACTCCCCTTATTTTTTTTATTAGAGTTACATTTTCCTTAAATTACGATGGCATGTTTTTTAATTAAATTTTTATTGGTTGATTAAATATAATGATAAAATTTGATTGGTTGGCTGATTTAGTATTTTATGTCGTCTGCCATTTCATAAGATTATTTTAGAAGATGACCACACGTGTTTTATTCGTGTTTCATTAATTTTTGGATATTCTTTTCGTTGGAACCTGAAATAAAGTGTGTAAAAGTGTATTCCATGAAAATGTAAGTTGGGTTTTCATTACTTCTTTATTTTATAATTAATTTTGGCCACTTTTTTTGTTTTTTTTAAATTTTCCTACTTTTCAGGGTCAAAACCCAGCGCCACGTTAGGCTAAGGAGAGTGTCAAAACGCTGGTTCCGATAGGGTCAAAACCCTGTTAGGGAGAGGGTGAAAACCCTGTTAGGGAGAGGGTGAAAACCCTGTTAGGAAGAGAGTGAAAACCCTGTTAGGGAGAGGGTCAAAACCCTGTTAGGGAGAGGGTCAAAACCCTGTTAGGGAGAGGGTCAAAACCCTGTTAGGGAGAGGGTCAAAAACCCTGTTAGGGAGAGGGTCAAAACCCTGTTAGGGAGGAATTTAGGGTTCAGGTTAGGGTGAGGGATAGATTTAGATCATTTTTAAAAACATTTTATCATCATTTTATTCTTAATTTTAGCAAAAACATGAGTTATTTTATTTTTCCACGGCCGCGATCTTGGTTGTCCCGACCCGTGAACACGTAAAAGTTCGCGGGTCGGGGCAACCAAGATGGCGGCCATGGTAAAAGACGCGGATACATCTCTAAAAATTTACCAAAAATTGAAACTGTAAAGTAAAGACTATGTAAGTATGTTGATCTACATGTTTAGAAATGTCAAGGTTACAGAAGAAATAAAATTCCTTCAACTTCAATCCCTCAAAAAACGAGAGCAAAACTTACAAGTATTTATCATTAATCTGCAACCATTTTGATACAAAATCATGCTCTGACCTAGTTTCCACGCTGATGAGTGCAGCTCCATGAGTCTGTAAGTAAAGCATATCTGATAAGTTGTTTGTATAATTTTTTGGCTAATGTGCTGTTGTGGTCCCCTTATTGGGAGTCACTTCCCTTTGTTTATCATAGTTTATGATAGATTTAGGGTTCGGGTTAGGGTGAGCGACAGAGGGACCAGTAGCGTGCAATAACCAATTTTTTTTACCATGGCCGCCAACTTGATTGCCGTGACTCGTAAAATTAAGAATAAAACGTTAAAAAATAATGTGTATCCCTAAAACTAACCTGAACCCTAAATCTATCCTTAAAACTAACCTGAACCCTAAATCTATCCCTAAAACTAACCCTAACCTGCCTAACTAAGCCTAATGACATGAGGTACGATCTACTTTTCAATTTTGTTTTCAAACCCTGTGGGAGAAATATTAGACATGATAAACAGGAAAATCAAGTGAGCGTTTTTGCTAGAAGCCTTTATCAGCAGACGAAATAAGAAGCATAGGTATAAATAATTGAACTTTGCTGATCAGAAGCGGGAATAATGAGAGTAAAAGGAAGATGACTAAAAGCCAAAATGTGCGTGTTACCTAGGAGGTTACAAGAAGTAAAAGAATTGAGGTGAAGTTATAAGGCACAGTAGCCTACTGAGCAATTTGTAGATTCCTTGGTTATATTGCCCGAAGTCAATTAGAGAGTTTAGTACTGAGGAACTGAGCAAAGTCCTTGGTTGTATACCCTTAGAATCAAGTAATGGGGCTTGGTACTGAGAAACATGTCTTCATGTGCCCCTAAATTAAGTAGGCCTATACGGCCACATGAAGAAAAAAAGAAGTTAACCAAGATATTTTGGAATTAGAAAAAAAAAAAAAAAAAAAAATTTGTTTCACACTTTGAGGCCTTAAATCTCCCAATTATGGATCTATCCAGAGCCGTCTTTTGGGGGCTCCCTGTCACTTTTTAGGTTTTGGCCCCTTTAAAATTTGATCCATTTTTTATGCGTTTGTTGTTAAGTTTTCTTAAAATTTAAAACAAGCAAAATTACAAGTTAACATTTCAAGCTATTTAATGTTTCACTCAAGATGATGACATCGCTCTTTGGTGCTCGCGGAAGCTTCGATCAATTTAGTATAACCGACAAAAAGCCTCTCTTGCGCCATGGTTGAGAATAAAAGGATTGGATGAGTTTCAGTTTAGATAATTTTATTGCATTATCCGTGTGCAACATAACAAGCATTTAAATGTTGATTTGTACGTTGACCATCACAGGTGGACTAGAAACGTGTGTGTGTAAGGGTAAGGGTGAAAGGGTAAGGAAACCACGTTTATTTCTAAATTTGAAACATACAATTTCTACATGACTGACTACATGACCCATTAACCATCCGAGCGCCCCCCCCCCCCCCCCCCCGTTTACAGCCGCGGTATTTGCAGGGCCCACGAGACGAATCTGGAACTATCCAACCTTTTGTGTACACTACTGTGTTGAGTCAATGCCAGTCTTTGCAATGATATCAAATAATCAAAAACAGTGCAGCTGAGAAGTTGTGTGTTGGGGAGGGGGGGTATACTCTTTTTCGTAGGTAGGGTTAGTGTTTCCCGGGTGGGCCAATATTTTTGCCGCCCCACCTCCAAAAAAAAAAAAAGAAAAGAAAAAAAAAGTTGATGTTGTCCAGAAATGCCGCCAATAAATATATATTAGTTAATTACGCCCGAGGCGGACAGCCCCCACCCCCTTCCTACGCCTCTGAATGGACCCTATTGTTTTAACATAATCTTGAAAAGAGCAAGTAAAAAAACTGCCTGGTTGAACGAAATGATTCAACTTACAGCGCATTGGACCATCGCCTCCTCATAGCTCCTGGGGAAGTCTCCATAGAACTGGTAGCAGCTCCCTGAATACGTGTACCAGTCTGCTGGGCAGTCTGTACGGGACACGAAGGTGGGAAGGGGAGACAAAGGTGGGACGGGGTTTTGAAGGGTCGATGGATCATTCAATAAAGAATTAACATTTTATCCATCAAATCTAAGAGGGGTATTTGACCTCATGGATAATAATATTGTCATATACAGATCTCCTTTTCATATTAACGCCCATAAAATAATATATGTCCATTCATCCACACATACATCCAACCCACCCACCCATACATCCAACCCACCCACCCTCCCATCCATCCATCCAACCCACCCATCCATCCAACCCACCCAATCACCCATCCAACCCACCCACCCATCCATCCATCCATTTAACACACCCACCCATCCATCCATCCAACCCACCCATCCACCCATCCATCCAACCCACCCACCCAACCCACCCATCCAACCCACTCACCCAACCCACCCACCCTCCCATCCATCCATCCAACCCACCCACCCATCCATCCAACCCACCCACCCACCCATCCATACAACCCACCCATCCATCCATACAACCCACCCATCCATCCAACCCACCCACCCACCCATCCATCCAACCCACCCACCCATCCATCCATCCTTCCGTCCATCCATCAGTCCGTCCTTCAATCTATCATCTATCTAATTTACCTATACATATATGTCTATATATAAATATATCTATAAATAAATAAATAAATATATATAGTTGATAAGTTGTTTGATGCGGGAAGAATAGAAAACTGTTATTTTCCTTCCTTCGAGAAATTATTGAGAAAGTTTTGGGGACATTATCAAAGTCCTTATATTCAGAGCAGAAAACAAGAAACCATAACTTGTTTAAATATTGTGTCTACTTACCAAAAGTTTGTGGATTTCCATACTGTAGAGATGAGACGACAAATAACAGCAGCGCGTTTAAACAGATTTTCCTGTGGATGAGTAACAGGTATAAATGAAAGCGTGCATGAGAGAGATTTTAAATACAGTTTAGATTGAGAATGAGACCGTAAGAGACCTATTAGCGAGACTGAATATGTGTTATGTTCAGTGGCGTAGTGAGGGGGGGCCAAGGGGGGGCATCATGCCCCGGGCGCTACTCACAAAGGGGCGCCAAATGGTATATTTTACTATAATATTGTATGGTTTTCGAATGGGGGGGCGCTAAAAAGGTATTCGGGGGCGCTAAAAAGGTATTGTGCCCCGGGCGCGAGTTAAGCTCGCTACGCCACTGCTCCACTCACAACAACTTGCGTGAATATGATACTCTCTCTCTCTCTCTCTCTGACAAGAATCTCACAAGGTCCACTGAATAGACAGTTAGTGCGCCTGTATGCTGACCGGACTATAAGTGTATGGATAATGGATACCATAAAGAGAATAGACAATTAGTGCGCATGTATGCTGACCGGACTATAAGTGTATGGATAATGGATACTATAAAGAGAATAGACAATTAGTGTGCTTCAATGCTGATCGGATTATTTAGGCGTATGGATACTATAAAGATAGGGGTTACTTAAGGGGGTGGGGAGTAGTGAGCAGGTGGACAGTAATGCGGGGAGGGGGGCGATAGAGTAGAAACACTGAACTTATTTGTGTTACCAGTGATCCCGTTAGTAGCTGTAGCTCTTTGGTTAGGCCTGTTAGCAGAACTTGCATTACTAACGGGAGAAACTGTGTTAGATTAAAGCAGAAGCAGTGACGTAGCTAGGCTTGGTGTCATCCGGTGCGGTAAAATCATGGTGTCAACCCCCCCTCCCCCGCCCCCCCCCCCCCGACTTCCACGATGGATTTCTTCTCGTTGAAATAAGTCCACAGTATAAAATTTTTAATTTTTTTTTACCAATTCATGTCCTTAGAATCGTCAGACCAAATCTTTTATAGAATCCATGGAAAGCTTTATTTCTTAAAATTTAGATAAATATAGCTTCCTGTGACTTACGACGGTTACCGAACACTTCACTCGGCTTGGAATCATGGTCAAAACGATGTTTTTCTGAGCTAATTATAGGATCACCTCATTTCTGACGCATCAACCTTGAACTTTTAATAAAGCACGCATTCGGATTGGTCAAACGTGTGGAAAATGTACGCGTGATCGGTTATCCTTTTAAGAAATTCGGTTAGACCGAGCAGTGAGTGCACTTCTAAATATGCAATTTTTCAATTTGGTGTCACCCCCCCCCCTTTTTTTTTTTGATGGTGTCACCCAGTGCTGTCCGCACTTGCCCCCCCCCCCCCCCCGCACCTGCCTAGCTACGCCACTGAGTAGAAGTCAATAATCGATTAGTAATTAAATCAAGGACGAATCAGAGAGTGAACGATAAAACCACGGAGTCACGTGATTATCAGAGTTAGTGTAATAAAAGGTTGATAATTAATAACTGAAGGGGCATTGTGCCACGTGTCATTCCTGTGTAATGGTGTAAGAGTCGTACCCTAAGACAACCACTCAAAGACGCGCAACACAATATTTAACATCTGGCTCATTTAATATGGATGAAATAAACAGTTACAAAGCTATCAAAGTTAACGTCTATTTATTTCAACCAATAAGAGAAGATCGATATTACTAAGTCACACACACACACACGCGTGCAAACACACATACACACACAGACACAAACGAGCCCTAAATTGCACACACAGAAAACAAAAGCTCAACCCTGTCACAAACTATATCAACGTTGACATTCAAAAGCGTGTCGGTGCTTCACAATAATTTCAGCGTGACAACATTACTTCACTCTATAAACTATAACGCCGATTCTGTTTGGCGCGTTATTTAGCCCAACTAGAAGCACTTCATTGGCTGGCGATGCATGTTTTACTGGTGTCAATCGCGTGATGGCGTCGTCAGAGAATCAGATCTTCGAGTAGAACATCCATGCGATAAATAATCTCCATTTCATTTTTTTTTTTTTACCCCCAGAGGCATAGCGAGGACACATGGCGCCCGTGACAAGACCTACAATAGCGCCCCTATCAAGCTTAATAAGAAACCTATTTTTATATTATTAAGATTTACCACATAGTGTGTAAGGACAAAGGGGTACAAAGACCTAAGTTGCAGCATCTTAGTTTCCTCACTACCGAGAAACTAACTTTTAAGCAAATACGAACATCTCTTAAAGTAAAAATAAATAAATATGCATACATACATTCTTCCGGGTTCATTTATTGTGCTCCACCCCCACCACCAGCACCTCAATTGGCGCACACGGCTCGCGCTATGCCCTGTGACACCCTCCGTACGCTCTGCTTTGTCCTGACAGACGATCAGTCTAGTGTGCAGGGGGGGCCCAGTGGCGTAGTGTGGGGGGCAAGGTGGGCATCATGCCCCGGGCGCTAATCACAAAGGGGCGCCAAATGGTATATTTTACTATAATATTGTATGGTTTTCGAATAGGGGGGGGGCGCTAAAAACGTATTTTGCCCCGGGCGCGAGTTAAGCTCGCTACGCCACTGGGGGGCCCGTCAAAGTCGATTGTTGAAATTTATTTTTGGAACAGACCTTGTTATCAATGCTCAAATAAAGACACTTAGTCGTTATATGTGGTAGATATTTTAAAACTAACTTGTATGCCGCCTCAAGAATAAACCAGTGGTTCTCAACCTTCCTCATGCCGCGACCCTTTAATACAGTTCCTCCTGTTGTGGCGACCCCTAACCACAAAATTATTTTCGTTGCTACTTCATAACTGTAGAGTATATGGGTTTTCCGACGGTCTTAAGCGACCCCTGTGAAAGGGTCGTTCGACCCCCAAAGGGGTCGTGACCCAAAGGTTGAGAGCCGCTGGTCTAAACCGACAGATATAAATCATTGAAACGCGTATCCTGGTGAGATCTTTCGGCCTTGGAACCGCCAGGTGACCGACTTTCATTAAGCTCACATTGACAGTGTCAGTGGATCTCACTCTCTGCCTTTTTTGAGGGGGGGGGGGGTCTGAGATCAAACTGAAAATGTATTTTTCACTTTAAATAAAACTGTGGATCAAGTTGATGGGCTTTAGGTGAGTCGAAATGGTGAAGCTTGGTGAATTTGGGTGGAGGGAAAAAGGGGGGGGGGGCGCTCGAAAAGCGTATGGCTTAAGCGGGGTCGGAAATAGGAAGAGCAATAAGACTAAGTGAAATTGTCAGTATCCCATGGTCCTAATGATTGCAGAACCACGGTGATGCCCTACTGTTAATGTGCCTCGGAATAACACAGTGCAACATAAACAATCATTCTTCCCGCGCACAATAGTCGCTTGGAACCACCTGGACAATACCGCCGTGAACTGGACATCTATCGAAAGCTTCAAGGCTTCCCTGGCATCTGCTAGGAGCCGTTAAAGTTGAATTTAACTGGGGAACTCATGCGTTTAAACGCACACTTCTACTATCAGGAGGTTGCCTGGGGGACCCTGGGAGGACACAAGTCGCATAACTAGAAACAGCATGGCATGACAGGAGACGAAGCGCTTAACAAAGACAGACGACATGCTGTTAGTTATAGGGGACCGTTCTGGTAAGCTCCTCTATACATGCCATGACGTATATTTATTTAAAGTTGTAAGACCCGGACAGGGATATATATATTTAGCCTCAAGTCAGCCCTAGATTTTGAAATCTGACACATGGCCGGCCCGAGCCGACCCTGTCCTCGGGTGATTTATGAGACAGCTGCGTACCGAAAGTAGATTTTTGGCTTAACTTTAACAACATTTGACCAAATATCTGTACGAGCAATCCTGGAAGTAGGGCTCCGGAGAAAGTCATTAGTTCTCTAAAAGTCGTGCAAATTAATGTATCACACTTAATGTTTGCATTAATCGCTTTTGTTTGTGTGTTTCTTTCTGGCTGGGTGGCAACATTTTCGGACTGCTGATTGAGCCACTTCCTGAAACTCGGCAAATAGAATCTTTTCCGATGACAACACATTCTCTCAAATTTGCACCCCCCTCCCCCCCCCCCAACCCCCAAAATCTGTTCAAGGGGAAGATGATGAAAAGATGTGTGAAAGAAAGAGTCTATAAAGCATTTGTCCGGCCGCTTTTAGATTACGCATCTTCAGTCTGGGATCCATTCAGACAGAAGAGCATCGACAGGTTGGAGGCGGTCCAACGAAGGGTAGCACGCTTTGTCCTGAACCTTTGCAGGAAAATCTCTAGTGTTTGCAGCATGCTGGAAACATGAGGCCGGTCACCATTGGAAGAAAGGAGACGATTTTCCAGGCTCTCCATGATGTACAAGATAAATAATGGACTAGTCCACTGCTCTGGCATTAAACAGAAACTCGTCCCTCTACCCCATAGACAGCGACGAGGCCATGACAAGCAGTTCCGGCTCATACCAGCGAGAAGCCGGTACAGGGACGGCTCATTCCTGCCAAAGACAATCAGGGACTGGAACAAGCTTCCAAAAGGAACAGTTGAGGCGATAACACTTGACTCATTTGCGTCAATTGCCTCAGGCCTTCCAACCCCCAGTTCCTGCTTCCCTCGCTGTGTAGCCCTTACAACCAGTGAAATATCCTATTCAATACAGAAACATTGCAAATCCATCTACATACATTTAAGTTAGTTATGAAACAATCTTGTCCGCGATTAAAACCGGAAGTGTTGGCCCCGACGCTAAGATACAAGAATATCGCCATAAATGACGCTAAAGTAACGAGAAACGACGCTAAGATACAAGAATATCGCCTTAAATGACGCTAAAGTAACGAGAAACGACGCTAAGATACAAGAATATCACCTTAAATGACGCTAAAGTAACGAGAGACGACGCTAAGATAAAAGAATATCGTCATAAATGACGCTAAAGTAACGAGAAACGACGCTAAAATACAAGAATATTGCCATAAATGACGCTAAAGTAACGAGAGACGACGCTCAGATACAAGAATATCGCCTTAAATGACGCTTACGTAACGAGAAACGACCCTTGATACAAGAATATCGCCTTAAATGCCGCTAAAGTAACGAGAAACGACGCTAAGATACAAGAATATCGCCATAAATGACGCTAAAGTAACGAGAGACGACGTTAAGATACAAGAATATCGCCATAAATGACGCTATAGTAACGAGAGACGACGCTAAGATACAAGAATATCGCCATAAATGACGCTAAAGTAACGAGAAATGACCCTTGATATAAGAATATCGCCTTAAATGACGCTAAAGTAACGAGAAACGACGCTAAGATACAAGAATATCGCCTTAAATGACGTTAACGTAATGAGAAACGACCCTTGATACAAGAATATCGCCTTAAATGACGCTAAAGTAACGAGAAACGACGCTAAGATACAAGAATATCGCCTTAAATGACGTTAACGTAACGAGAAACGACCCTTGATACAAGAATATCGCCTTAAATGACGCTAAAGTAACGAGAAACGACGCTAAGATACAAAAATATCGCCTTAAATGACGCTAAAGTAACGAGAAACGACGCTAAGATACAAGAATATCGCCATAAATGACGCTAAAGTAACGAGAAACGACGCTAAGATAGAAACGACGCTAAGAGCGTTGTACACCTCTTACATGATTCATTACATATGCTACTGCTACATTCTCCGAAAGCTTTCGTCGCCATGTTAATGTGTGTCACATGCTTCTTCCTCAGTTAACTAATTAGTGAACATGTCATGACACAAAGCATGCCTCGTAGTGTCAAGGCCGGCGCTATCCACGACCAGGTTTGTGTGTGTGAGGGGGCGGGGAAGATGAAGATTACAGTGAATTCACGTAATAAAATTCCTGATAATTGCGTTAAATTGGATTCATACCAAAACATATAATTTTTTGTTTAAATAACGCACTTGCTTTTGGTGCGTAATATTTTCTTATGTTTTTTTTTTTTTAACATCTGCTGTGTAAAAAGCGTGTGGGTCTTTTAGAATATTAACATAGTCCAGAGGCGTAAACAAAATTTGCCGATGTGAGCCTTTGGGGGGGGGGGGGGGGGCACTAATAGGGATTCTCATAAAGTGCGTTACTTGTATGCATGTTTTCCCAACTGTTCAGCCCCACCCCTCATCGCTCGATGTGACATTGTATAAAGGATTTTCCCGATCATTCAAAATACGTTTTCTTTGAGCATAAAGATTTATACGAAAAAACGATATGTTTTATGGGCTGTTTCATTCCTCTTACACTACTCACGGTTGTTTGTAAACAAAATAGAACCGTTGGCACCCAGGGCGCGTACTCTCCCCGTGATTAACACCCCAGTCGGAGTGCTGGACTCCAATAATGAAAGCATTTTATCATCGTAACTTTTGGAAAGTTAGTCTTAATTCTATTTCCGAATCTTCAAAGCCACGAGTAAAATGATGAGTTGTCTTTTACTAAAGTACATCGGTGAGGATGTGAAAAAATGAGATTTCCTTATTTATGGTTCTTTCTCCAAGGGCATCTATAAATAACTCCACGCGCAACAGTCCAACCTAAGGGCATGCTGTCAGTCCTGTCCCCGAGTTAGACTGTTGACATTCTTGTTTTATTTAATGGCTGTCCTCTGACTATCCACACCCCCCATCCCCCCACACCACTTAATGATGTGGCCAGTCTCTAAACTAAATGATTTCTCTTGACAAACATACCGCAAGAGAAATGAACACACGGACAAATGCATACACGGACAACTGAACACACGGAAAAATTAACACACGGACACATGAACACATAGACAACTGAACACATAGACAACTGAAAACACGGACAACTGAACACACGGACAAATGAACACACGGACAAATAAACTCACTGACAACTGAACACACGGACAAATGAACACACGGACAACTGAACACACGGACAACTGAACACACGGACAAATGAACACACGGACAAATGAACACGCGGACAAATGAACATAAAAATAATCCCGTTTATGATACGTTTTCTAGAGGTTTCGTCTATGTTCGTTTAAATTCTCCTATTTTTATCAGAATGCTCATTTGTACGTATGCTGAGTCGGTCTAAACTCTAAACAAACAAACAAAAAGCCCCCCCCCCCCACAAAAAAAATGCTTGCAACAGGGGCAATGGTATAGGGGGGGGTGAACTTTGCCCTTTTTTTTGTCATACGTAATATATGTATGAGCCATGAGCCATGAGCCATTACATAGCTGTTATTGTTTTTTGTTTTAAAACAGGAACTCGTCCACTTTTCGTTCACAGTGTCAGGGCCGGCGTTGGGAATGGGTACGGGCCACTGGGCTTGCTGATTTTTGTGCTGGATCGTTGACGTTACATATCCCGGCTAGAAGCGTAAGAAGGGGGCGGTCTGCCCCGGGTGCACTTTTTTTCTTTATGTGGAGCGTTGCGATCTTCATCAATTGTAGGGTTTACTTCGTTGAAGGGGAGTGCAAAATTTTGGCCTGCTCCATGCAGGACTAACCGTAACTACGCGAATGAAGCCCCGGTATATAGGCTATTAAGACACGTCATAGTCATACAGCAGTGGTTCTCAAGAATCCTAATGCCAAGAGCCTTTAATACAGCTCCTCGTGTTATTTTGACCCCCCAAAATTACGTTCGCTGCTACTTCATAAATACGTGTTTTCCGATGGTCTCAGGCGACCCCTGTGTAAGGGTCGTTCGACCCCCAAGAAGGGTCGCGACAAACAGGCTGAGAACCGCAGTCACACAGGATCTCACTGGTCATAAGGAAGGGGACACGTCATACCAGGTATTTGTTCACTAGCTTGGTCCGCAAAATTTTTTTTTCTTCCCCGTAAAATTTGAATTGCAATGAGCTGAAGTGGGTTACTGTTGTTGCTAAGCTCTCGGTTGTCAAAAGCAAATAAAGGAAAAAAAACTGGCACATAGATTTAAAAAAATAAACAATAAATCGTTCTCAAATAGACTGCACGCGGTAAAAGAAAAAAATATGTTATAGCTTAATTTTCAGACGCTAATCGGGAAGCTAATGGAACTTAAAACAAAATTTAAAAGGTCTTACCGTACCAAGGTTAATGAAATAAGGCCAAGGCAGACCAAGAATAAAACGTTAAATAGTAATGAAACATTTCCTAAATGTATCCCTAAACCTAACCTGAACCCCAAATCTATCCCTAAACCTAACCTGAACCCTAAATCTATCCCTAAACCTAACCTGAACCCTAAATCTATCCCTAAACCTAACCTGAACCCTAAATAAGCCCTTAAAAAGATATCCCTAAACCTAACCTGAACCCTAAATAAGCCCTTAAAAAAGATATCCCTAAACCTAACCTGAACCCTAAACAATCAAATCACGCTTGGCACTAATAGTGATAAATAGCCGTATAATGTTTATAGCGCTGGATCCATGACAGAAATCTACTTCTTATTTTGGGGGGGGGGGGGGGGGGCAAGTTAACAATGTTCAACCGAGATCCACAATCACAATCATTTGCCCTCATGTTCAAATTTCGTCAGCACTCATGTCCGTTGTTCATAAGAGGAAGTCATGTGATATTAGAGGAAGTCATGTTACATTAGAAGAAGTCATGTGACATTGAAGGAAGTCATGTGACATTAGAGGAAGGCATGTGACTTAGAGGAAGTCATGTGACATTAGAGGAAGTCCTGTGACATTAGAGGAAGTCCTGTGACATTAGAGGAAGTCATGTGACATTAGAGGAAGTCCTGTGACATTAGAGGAAGTCCTGTGACATTAGAGGAAGTCCTGTGACATTAGAGGAAGTCCTGTGACATTAGAGGAAGTCCTGTGACATTAGAGGAAGTCCTGTGACATTAGAGGAAGTCCTGTGACATTAGAGGAAGTCATGTGACATTAGAGGAAGTCATGTGACATTAGAGGAAGTCCTGTGACATTAGAGGAAGTCCTGTGACATTAGAGGAAGTCCTGTGAAATTACCTTTATTAATAATATTACACATGAAAAGACTAGAATACCCATTTACAAGCTGCCCTTTCAAGATTGTTAAATATGTTTTTTTTAAACCCCATATATCAGGCCCACACAACTCAATATGTAAGGCGGGCCGTAATAATTTATGAAAAACTTGTGCGGGCCAAAAGATAATGGAACAGGAGGGGGGGAAGCTATTAAGACAAATATAATAAAAAAAGAATATTTCGATTCTTGGCGGGCCGCAAAGTGGGTGCTAGCGGGCCTTTTTTTTTTTTTTTTTTTTTTTTTTTTTTGGGGGGGGGGGGGGGGGCTGCTAATTGGGATTCTTTTAAAGTGCATTACCTGTATCCATGTTTTATTACATTTTCAGCCACGTCCCCATTGGTCGATATGACATTGTATAAAGGATTTTCCCGATCATTCAAAATAAGTTTCTTCGAGCATACATGGACCATTCGCAATATCCCGCGTAATTAAAATCTTGAGCGTTTTATTGAATTGCATTGTTAAATTATGTAAATAAATATTTTTTTGCTGGTATCCGTTCTTCACAATGTGACGATGGTGTGGATTTCGTCTTGTAAGTATTCTGTTAGAATGTGGATGATACAGCTTGGCACCAGTGGCGTCGCAGGAGTTGTCGGAATGATTCATTGTACCAATGTTATCCGCCTACGGGACTCCATCTCCGGGTTTGAGTTCAGAGTTTCCGTCTCTTAGATGAGTTGTCGCCCAAGGTTAACGAGTCCAACCCACCCGGGCTGCTGGTGACAGGGCCGGCCTTAGGCCACTGCAACCTATGCGGCCGCATTGGGCCCCGCACTTTCATAGGCCCTGCCCCGAATTTATTTTCTAATACAAAATCTTAATTTTCCCTTATTATCCTTATTCCTACCCAGACTGAGCCCCGCGTAAACCGTTTCGCATAGGGCACCACAATTGTCAGGGTCGGCCCTGGCTGGTGAACTCCAGACCATCAACTTGAGATTCGCTCAGTTTAGACTACTCGGCCACCCAGCACCAAAAGTTATATTTCCGTATTGCTTAATATAGGATATTGAAATTGTTGTTTTATATATTTGTGTGCGTGTGTATGTGAGTGTGTGTAGAATTTTGTTTAAAAGAAATAGACTTGTGTTAATATCCTAGGGTCATAATATGTAAATGCTATATAATCATATTTGCAAAGCATCATTGTCAAAGTCTACAGTGATCTAACCTGAGATCCATCAGTACGTGAACTTGTTTCACTAATGCTTGAGCATAAATATCCGAGAATTTATTGCTAAGTACGCGTAATCAGTATCCTGTGAAAAAAAAGGGGGGGGGGGGGAAGCAGTAGCATCTGGTTCACACAGAGTACTCACAAGAAATATATCTCAATTGGGCTGAAATATTTGAATGCATATCCAAGTAATGTCTTACGCGAAAAAAAATTATCACTTCACTCATTCACGAAGCAGTTTACACAGAATCCTTGCCAATCCAATCTAATCACAAAGCAATGTTAAACACAACAATGTCTGATAATTCGGTATAAAAAAAGCAGTAAGCACACAATCCACGCTAATCCAATCTAGAAATAACAAAACCTATATGCTCTAACAACAAGAAAAATGAATGACGCACTCTTTCGAAATGAGCGCACTTTGCGAACTGAAAGTTTGCGCTAGCTTATAAATTTTGGCGTTGGGGAGAGTACTCTTTTTTTTTTCCCCTGAGGGGTGGGGAAGAGAACAAAGTGTGTGTGTGTGTGTGGAAGAGAACAAAGTGTGTGTGTGGGGAAGAGAACAAAGTGTGTGTGTGTGTGTGGAGAGGGTGGGGGGGAGAGACAAAATATCAGAGAGAACTTGTCTTGTCACCAACTTCCTGTTGGGGGTGACAACGTGATTGACGACAATATGGCTGCCAGGCATCCCTCACGGGGCAGGCCATTAAGAAACGGGACTATGGGGGGGGGGGGGGTGTCGTACATTGTTATGTTTAAGAAACTTTGCCATGTCTCAGGTCTATTTTTAGAGTTCACATATCCTTGGAGCATATGAAGGGGGTTTTATCATAAGGTAAAGGAAGGTGTCCTTCTAAAGATTCACTCTCTACTCGCATTTCTATCGTGTTTAGTGTTTGTCGTACTGCTTTGCATTAGGCCAGCGGTTCTCAATCTACCTAATGCCGCAACCCTTCAATACAGTTCATCATGTTGTGGTGATCCCCAACCATAAAAAATTTTTCGTTGCCACCTCATAAATATGTGCTTTCTGATGGTCTTAAGAAGGGTCGCTCGACCCCCCCCCCCCAATGAGATATATTGATAAAGGAGATTTTGCCAGAGGGTCTATTGAAATGTCCCAGTGGGACTACAGCCAAAGATATAAAATAATAAGCTAAAAAAATTACTTAGATGTCCATAATGTACAAATAAAAAAAAAATTAATTCTAAAATCTTTTGCTGCAGATAATGCTTCTTATATGGTGGGCAAAACAATGGTTGCTTAAAATTGTTGAAGGATGAGACTCCAAAAATGCTTCTTGCGCATTGTGTCATTCATAGGGAAAACTTGGCAGTTAAAAAATATTTCGCCTGTTCTTGATGAAGTACTAAATTCAGTTCTTAGATGTATCAATGGTGGATTTTTTAAATTTCAAATATGCAGTACCAAGAAGAACTCGCAGAAATGCCAAATGATGAGTCGGTTAAAACTTTATTTCAACCAAAAGGAGCGATGACGTGTCTTTGTGAGGAAACAGGAAACAACTACCCAAATTAGACCAAATGTGCAAGACAACTATTGTTGCCGTTTCTAACGTAACATTTAGCTGAATGTGGATTTAGTGCCATAAGTGATTTGCTATTAAAAAAGAAATCGGCCGGAGACAACAGAGCGGGGAGACTTGACACTGGAGCTATCTAAATTGGAGCCTAACATAAAATCTCTGTGCATCAAGCATCAAGCGCAAGTTTCACACTGAATTAATCATCTCACGCTTTATTCCTCATCTCTCATTCTATTTTAAACAATGATTATATAATGAATAATACATGAATAAATAAATAATTAAAATATTTGAGAAAAATCTTTCATTTTGTACTTGAATTTCAATTCTCCATTATATTTCTTGAAAATTTACTTACTGTGTTTCCTTGAAAATCTCTTCGTATAAGCTTTTTATTCTTAAAGCGTTTTTCTTTCTTTAAAAAATAAAATAAAAATATCATTTAGTTTTCATTCAGTGAAAAATTCAATTTTTGAATATTAAAACTCATGTTAATATTTCATAGGGGGCATAAGAAGTTTAGAAAGGCTTAGATGGGGCACGGCACAAAAACAATGCGGTGAAACACTGGTGTAAACTCCCCAACACGATGCTTCGCTTTGCCCGGACACTTCATGCCTTTGCTAAACCTTTAGAGACGGCTGCCGGCAATGTGACGACGGTGTGGACTTCGGAAGGACGACATCCTCAAGGCCTTCGATTTATTCTTTTTTAGTATTAAAAGCTGGCTCCCTCCGCCGAAAATCGCCTCTCTCCACGCCGCTGGATAACTCGAGGGGAACATCACGTGGATGATACACCTTGGCGCCAGTGACAGCAGTTGAGTTGTAATTTGGCAAAGGACGTAGCATTAAGTTGAACAAGATCTAAATAGCACAAACAGCATGCCACCAACAACAAAAAAGGCATACCACAAAAACCAAAAAAGCATGCGTGGTGGAGTCAAGTTCGGTAATTTCACCTGACACCGTCTGACGTCAACGTCAGCTAATTTTAATCAAAATCTGCAAGTCCGTGTCAGTCGTACCCATCCACCAACGTTTGGCCCTTTATTTTGTTGGGGGGGGGGGTCTTGGTGGGCCTAAGCCAGGGCCTATGGGCATATTGATATCATGCGCTGAAGTGTAGAGCTTCTCAAGCTTCTCGTTGTTAGGCCCACTGTTTCAATTCTGGGTTATGGTGTGTGTGTGTGTGTGTGTGTGTTTCTGATGTGCGTTCATCGTTTATGTTTCTCATGTGTATTTCTCATCTGTCCCCGAGAACTAACCTTCAATTAATTATTGAACTAACCATTAGTTCATTATTGCCAACAACGACCCCATCAGTTCACCATTGTAGTGACTCCCATCAGTTCACTATGTGGTGAGCCCCATCAGTGCACTATTGTAGTGAGCCCCATCAGTTCACTATTGCAGAGAACCAGACATCAAATCATTTTTTCATAGAACCATCCTTCAATTCACTACCATCAATTCAGTATTGCCGAGAACTATTGATCAATTCACTATTGTAGTGAGCTCCATCAATTCACTATTGTAGTGAGCTCCATCAATTCACTATTGCACAGAAACACCAATCTTGCAATTGCGGAGTGAAAATATTTTTGCCATTTCGCAATAAACAACTTATTTCACTATTACAATGAACAACTTATTTCACTATTACAATGAGCGGTCGATTTCACTATTACAATGAACGGCTGTCAAATATTCTGGTTCATAGATGAACCCTCCGGCTCATATCAGAATAGTTTGGTTGTCTAAGGTCAATTAATTCGCCTGGTTTAGTAACTCCACTCCCCTCCCCGGGGTTCCGGTCGACAAGTCTGTGATGGCTTGCCGATTTGGAAGCGTTGGCCACCGACCCCCTCGGCGTTAACCCGGGGCACACTACCACCATTGCGTGTCCCGCGTGGCAGACAGGGGCATGCATGGTAGTTGCTGCAATAAGCGGCTCCTACAGGGCCGCCACCTGTGATATTTCACAGGTGGAAGAAAAGGCAAACACAGGGTAGGGATCATGATTACAAGTTACCGTTAAGGGATATGAGGCGAGAGGCTGTGGTGGAAGTCTCTGGCCGATGATTCTAGATATGCAGCCCTGAGAAAGCTGCTCCTAGGCAACCGTTTCGTCCCAGCTACTTCGCGAATTAGTTGCGAGGTGGACACCCACTGTAGAATCCCTCTTAGAGGGCGCCTGATGCCTCTCCGGGACGGGTGGGGGGAGATATTAGGACGTTAATTTACCGTCCCGGCCCCTAGGAAAGTGGACTGCGGAAAGGGTCTCCGTCGGCAAGCCCAATCGAGCGGTTGCTGGTGGGGACGGTCCACGCCCGGTGAGGTCTCTGGCGTGCCCCTGCACGGCCCGACGTCGAGGAAACCCGGCGCCTGGCAGGTGTGGGGGAGCGCCAGGGCGGGCATAAGGAGCTTTAAGCTCGACGGCCCGCTGACGCCACTTCCTAATGAGACATTCCAGTAACTCCACTCCAGTGGCGTAGCGAGGGGGGCATCATGCCCCGGGCGCTACTCACAAAGGGGCGCCAAATGGTATATTTTACATATAATATTGTATGGTTTTCGAATAGGGGGCGCTAAAAAGGTAGTGTGCCCCGGGCGCGAGTTAAGCTCGCTACGCCACTGCTCCACTCACAACAACTTGCGTGAATATGATACTCTCTCTCGCTCTCTCTGACAAGAATCTCACAAGGTCCACTGTAACTAGCAGTACTTTGGTTATTCAACTATATAATCACACAATTTCATCCACATATGATAACTGTGTACAAATATGATCCAACACGACAAGTGCACTGCCATACGACCTATCAAGCCAAAGTTTTCTCGCACAGTCTCACGCCCGTGAATGTAAAACAGCCCCGCTCTCTTCACAATAGTTACCCCCCCCCCCTTTTTATACCTCAACATGTCATGTACTCGTGATATTATCATCCTTCACATTCATTCACATTCGTTATCAAGTCCCAAAATCACAACGCACAAACCCTCCCTGATTTCGTGACCTTGACAACGGCCAATTTCACTATTACAATGTACTGCCAATTTCGCTATTACAATGAACGGTCTATTTCACCCTTGTGATGAAGACCAATTTCACATACACAAATCTGGTCCCTTAGCTTTGGACCAAAGTTTGGTCTACAGTCTACACAACGCCCCTTCCTGGATACGCCTCTGGTCCAGGTTGACAGCTCAGCCCGCCGCTTGATTAACGTCCACGACAATGTCATATTTTTAACGGTCAGACGACACAACCCAGGGACCATAAACGCATTGTAAATGTCGCCAGAAAGCTCCCCCCGGGACTGCGCACACATCGCTCGTTTCAAGACACTTCCGTTTGGGTTTGTATTTCCGGCTTGTCACCACGGAATCACCGTGAAGGCAGTAGTCCAAAAAAAAACCTGTAAGGTCACTGATACAGAGCATTCCAAGAATACCCAGAGAATGTTTCGGCATGGACTCTGAGAAGTGTATGCAAAAGAACAGGAATGTCGCTGATGTTTCGGCATGGACTCTGAGAAGTGTAGGCAAAAAAAACAGGATTGTCGCAGAAGAATCCACGGATCTTCTCCCCTTCCTTTGCTTTAATTTTCCGCATTTGTACCTAAGACTGTAGCATGGGATTGTGACCATCGACCTTTGTCAACGTAAACACAAAATAGATCTGTCACAGTTTCAAATAGGTGGTGATTAAAATATTCATTCCCTTATTCAATGTATGGGACATCCATCAGAACATTAGAACCAATTTTTGTACTGTAAAGCGCATTTTAGGGGGGGGGGGGAAGAAATGGGGGTTAAAGCGGGGGCGTCTTGAAAACGTCAGCACTGGTCAAAGCTGTGCGTTGGGGCGTTCTACCAACCCTACCACCCACAGGAGTAAAAAGGACTACAAACCCTACCACCCCACCCCCCTCCCAAACAAACAAACAAACAAAACCACAAATAATTAATTTTTTTAAACCCAAAAGGGAGTTTGGATTGGGGGGGGGGGCACGACAAACTCAATTATCATTCCAGACCCATTGTCTAGCCGCACGACAGCTTCTTGTGTGCCGCGAGATGATATGAATCTACCAGACAACTTACAACAACCCTACAAGGACGAGACAAAAGAAGTTTTTAATGTATACGAAGATTTGTAATATTTTTTAAAGAAAATAATATCGTTATTCGCTTTGTAGCTATACAGATCATTCCTCGACAATACACACCACACCGTCTCTTAGTACTGTTCATACCCCATTCACATGTACACACAAGAAAAACCCCGAGGTTATTTATTCACTCAAACACTTTGTTTTGTTAGCAGCACATTAGTGCGGGCGTTTTCAAACTCTTTTCAAAGAAAATAGGACATATTAACTATGGGGCTGAGCCGGGTGCATACCCGAACACCCCGGATATGCCCGGGTATTTAAATAAAGCAGGACAATGCGGGGATCCGCCGATAAAACGAAACGGATCCGGATCCGGTAAGAAAAGTACCAACTTTGTCCTGAACCGCCCCAGGAATACCTCTAGTGTTGGCAGCATGCTGGAAACACTGGGCTGGTCACTATTGGAGGAACGATGACGACTATCCAGGCTCTCCATGCTTTAAAAGATAAATAATGGGCTAGTCCGCTGCTCTGGCATTAAACAGAAACTCGTCCCTCTCCCCCATAGACAGCGACGAGGCCGTGACAGGCAGTTCCGGCTCATACCAGCGAGAAGCCAGTATATGAACTGCTCATTCCTGCCGAAGACAATCAGGGACTGCAACAAGCTTCCAAAAGGAACAGTTGAGGCGACAACACTTGACTCATTTGCGTCTATTGCCTCAGGCCTTCCAACCCCCAGTGCGTGATACCCTCACTAAGTAACTCTTGCATCCAGTGAAATATCCTCATCAACACCAGGCACAGAGACATTGCAAATCCCCTCTACTTTCATAGGAGCCATAATGATCAATAAACTGATCGTGGGCCCTTATTATACAGAAGAAGAAGAAATTTCTTTGCAAACAAGCGGCAAGCAGTACTCACGCAAACACCGCAGCTTAGCTCCATGTTTTGAGTGTTGCAATGTTCACGGATTAGGAGTACATGCACCGGTATAGGATTGTTGTGAAGCATTCAACTTTGATGCATTCGTAGTCGCCACTGGTTCGATACTTGTGGTTTTCGCTTTTCCCAGTGGGGGCCCAAATACATTTCTCGCTCTGCTGCAGATTATCGCTGAAGTGCAACAGCCGGACCCGGACTCGGATCCGCCGGTAACGTTTTCAAAATACCTGGACTCGGGTACCCAGAGAAACATCTACACCAGCGGTTCTCAACCTGTTGGTCGCGACCCCTTTGGGGGTCGAACGACCTTTTGTCAGGGGTCGCCTAAGGCCATCGGAAAACTCATATACTCTAAAGTTATGAAGTAGCAACGAAAATAATTCAGTGTTTGGGGTCGCAACACCATGAGGAACTGCAATAAAGGGTCGCGGCATTAGCAAGGTTGAGAACCACTAGTCTACACCAACCTCGGCCCTTATTTCAACACAATTTAATTTTTTTTATTTTTTTTAAACGTAAATTTCAGTCTATTTTTGGTAGCCTATCATCTAGACTTGCTCTATCAGTTCAAAAACCTGAGAACACGCCCGTAACAAAACATATCTCAACAATGCTTTAGTGTTGTTCCTAGCTATCATGTTTACTCTCTGCACCCAGTTAGGCCAGTCGTCATAACTTAATTCTCTGTTCTCCCTTTAAAAAAAAAATATATTATCCAATCATTGTCAAGGTATGTGTGTCACGTGTGGGAGAATCCAACTGTTCATATCGAACGTTTATTTTAAGAGAAATGCAAGTTGAACATCTGCTATCTCAGACATATGAAATGATAGCATATAGTTTTCAACAAAAAAAATTAACTAGCTAGTGTTTTACAGCCGTGAAAATTAGAACTCAAGATTATTTTGGCATTTTAAAAGGTATAGTGAACAATTTTCGGTGTGTGTTTATACATTGAAATAGTAATACTATTTATATATTATGTGTAATGTAATATTTATTTATATCATTATAATTGACCAAACAATGCGAAACAATTATAGAGCGGCACAAGACTCAGAATATCAGAATTGGTGAAGATAATCACTGTCTGAATAGAATAACTTTCAAGGATCGGTCTCATTAGCCACACAAAGAGCTGCAACCAGACAAGATAATCTATCGTCTCTCGTAGACGGAAAGATGCCATACATACATATATATTATGTATATAATACATATATATATTATGTTTGTGTATATATATATATATATATATTTATATTATGTGTACATATATAATCATCATCATAATGTCCCTTTGTCCTTGGACCGTTGACATGTACACTATCCTTCTCCATTCCTCTCTGTCTTCTGCACCACGCATAGCATCGCCTAGTTGTAATCCCGTCCACTCTTTGATAGTATCTTCCCATCTTTTTCTCTGTCTTCCTCTTCTTCTCCCTCCTCTAGTTGTGCCCTGCATGATTTCTTTGGCGAGCCCTTGTTTGCTTGTCACGTGGCCAAACCATTCATCGTACTGCCCAATTGCTTGACGAATCCTTTCTTTCACTTGATTATTGGTGATGTGGTCTCTATAGCAGATGTCAAGAAAGCTTCTGAAACATCTCATTTCCATCGTCTTTATTTTCCTTTCAAGTTCTACTTTTATGTCCAGGACTCATAGGCATTTAAGAAAATGGAGAGGATTAATGAGCGCATCAGCCTGATTTTGGTGCTGGGGGCTATATTTTGCTATTCGTCATTATTTTTGACTTTTCTGCACTGATTTGCATGCCAAAGGACGATGCAGTCTTGTTGAGACGCTTTACTAGGTTGGCTAAGTGTTCTTCGCTTTCAGCCAGTCCGTCTATGTCATCCACAAAGCGTAGGCTGTTGATTGTTCTGCCACCAATGCCGGCTGTCCCTACATGCGTTTCCAGTGCATCTAACATAATTCTCTCTAAGAAGATGTTGAACAGGGTGGGGGAGAGCAAGAAGCATTGTCTCGTAATCCAACCATGGTCTTGAACCATTCTCCGATGTTATTGTTGAAGAAGACTGCACTGGTGGCCTTATCATAGAGGCTGCTTATCATTCTGGTTAGGTTTGTATTGATGTTGTAGTGCCTCATGGTGGCCCATAAAACAGCATGCCAAACCCTGTCGAATGCCTTCTTGAAATCCACAAAGACGTGGTACAGGTTATTTTTGTGTTGAGCATATTTCTCACATATTTTTCGGAGGTTTAGGATCTGCTCAGTAGTGCCACGTCCTTGCCTATTATGTGTGTATATATAAAGGCTAAAAAAACGTGATCACGTCACACAACTACTTCATTCACTTCATTGGCTCCCTGTACAAGCACGGATTGAGTATAAACTCTCTGTTCTCTGCCACAACTTTTTCTCGAATTCCTGCCCTTCCTATCTAACCGAACTTCTCTCTGTTTATTCACCCCGTCGACAGCTTCGCTCCTCCGCAGACGGGCGTATTCTTTCTGTCCCCAAGACTCGCACAAAAACATACGGTGAAAGATCTTTCTCTTACTGTGCCCTCAAACAATGGAATTCTCTTCCACTACACATCCGCAATATATCAACTATCACAGCCTTCAAAACTGCACTCAAAACACATCTCTTTAAACTCTACTACCCCGACTGATTCCTCACATCTGACCGATAAACGATGCTGCTGGCCGCCGTCCATGGCTTGTCATGTAAAAGTTCTGATGTGGATGAGGTGAATATGCATTTGTTTTTGTTTTGTCTCTATACAGCTGTTCTTTATTACATACATGTATTTTATGTTATTGTCACGATTATGTCTCTTTTTCTAATATTTTTATGTACAGCGCGGTGAGCCTAGCCCTTGGCTGGGGTACCGCGCTATATAAAACAATAAATAATAATAATATATATATATATATATTGTTACGGACTGTTATTAATATGGAGAATTTAAGCTCTTATTTAATTGTATGGCTCGTTCTAAAACTGTACATAACAAAAGACGATACCAAATGATAAATGCAATAAACAAAGAATACGATACTCAAAACCAGGGCTAATTACAATTAATAAGTTTTTAATGTGTTAATTATAATACATTACAAAATGAAAAGAATATGATTAAATCCATTGACTTACAATTTGACTGGTACCGGTACGAGGTTTATAAAAATACAAAGTTGTACAATGAGGAAAAGGAAACTACACACACCCACAGTAAACAAAGCACTGTCTAGTAGCACAATAATAACACACGCTCCAAGTCTCGTGATAAATGATCTGCCTGCCTTCATTCAATCTTCGCCCTTTTTATAGTCTATTCTACTCATCTTTCGAGAACCGCCTGACGCATTGTTTTCCTTTCCAGTTTTCTCCAGATTCTTCTATAATGCTCTGACTGAAACTGACTATTCTAAGCTTGCTGTAAACAAGGTTAAGGGGAGACTATTATTTCGCTAGCCACACCCCAAAAGCGGCCTCGAGTGTATTGACTGCAAGAAGTCATGCACGGAGAAAACACGAAGATTGTCGTCGCCTCCATAACAATATACATATATATATTATGTATATATATATTATGTGTATATATACATTATGTGTATATCTATATTATTTGTATATATATTTTGTGTATATAAATTTTATGTATATATATATATGTTATGTAAATTTAATTTATACTTACACCCATTTTTTCGTACTGATGAAGCAATTGACCGAAACGTCGACATTTGTATTTTGTATAATCATTATTGAAACTTAACATATTGTTTTATTTACACAAAGTGTGTGTGTCTAATTAATCTAATATACTATGGTATGATTGTATGCGTGTGTGTGTGTGCGTGTGTATTTCTGTCTTAATGGCCTTTTTTTAATTCATTCTACAGAGTAAATAAACATGCAGAAATATCAGTGGATTTTATTGTTTGGGTTGGCAATATATTCAAAATGTAAGTAAAAAGAAAGAGAGAGAGAGAAAGAGGGAGAAAGAGAGAGACAGAGAGAGAGAGAGAACGAGAGAGAGAAAGAGAGAAAGAGAGAGGGAGAAACATACAGAGAAAGAGAGAGAGAGAGAAAGAAAGAAAGAGAGACAGAGAGAGACAGAGAGAGACAAATAGAGATAATGACAGAGAGAAAGAGAAACAGACAGAAATAGAGAACTAGAGAAAAAGAGAGAGAGAATGAAAAGAGAATTTTTTAAAACTATATTTTCATGTAAGGTTAGACGGTCTAAAATTTTCCAAAGTCTAAACGATTGTACCTCATTTCCCCCCCCCCCCCCCCCCAACACTTTTTTAGTAATCGAAGTGTTGACAATTGTAAATTTTTTACCCCATAAAGTGATGCAGGTAGAAACAGCGACAGAAGAGCACTCAACAATGACAGAAGAACAACCAACAACGACAGAAGAACAACCAACAACGACAGAAGAACAACCAACAACGACAGAAGAACAACCAACTACGACAGATGAACAACCAACAACAACAGATGAACAACCAACAACGACAGAAGAACAACCAACAACGACAGAAGAACAACCAACAACGACAGAAGAACAACCAACAACGACAGAAGAACAACCAAGAGCTACAGAAGAACAACCAACAACGACAGAAGAACAACCAACAACGACAGAAGAGCACTCAACAGCGACAGAAGAACAACCAACAACGACAGAAGAACAACCAACAACGACAGAAGAACAACCAACAACGACAGAAGAACAACCAACAACGACAGAAGAACAACCAACAACGACAGAAGAACAACCAACAACGACAGAAGAACAACCAATAACGACAGAAGAACAACCAACAACGACAGAAGAACAACCAACAACGACAGAAGAACAACCAACAACGACAGAAGAACAACCAACAACGACAGAAGAACAACCAACAACGACAGAAGAACAACCAAGAGCTACAGAAGAACAACCAACAACGACAGAAGAACAACCAACAACGACAGAAGAGCACTCAACAGCGACAGAAGAACAACCAACAACGACAGAAGAACAACCAACAACGACAGAAGAACAACCAACAACGACAGAAGAACAACCAACAACGACAGAAGAACAACCAACAACGACAGAAGAACAACCAACAACGACAGAAGAACAACCAATAACGACAGAAGAACAACCAACAACGACAGAACAACCAACAACGACAGAAGAACAACCAACAACGATAAAAGAACAACCAACAACGACAGAAGAACAACCAACAACGACAGAACAACCAACAACGACAGAAGAACAACCAACAACGACAGAAGAACAACCAACAGCGACAGAAGAACAACCAAGAGCTACAGAAGAACAACCAACAGCGACAGAAGAACAACCAACAACGACAGAAGAACAACCAAAAACGACAGAAGAACAATCAACAACGACAGAAGAACAACCAACAACGACAGAAGAACAACCAACAACGACAGAAGAACAACCAACAACGACAGAAGAACAACCAACAACGACAGAACAACCAACAACGACAGAAGAACAACCAACAACGACAGAAGAACAACCAACAGCGACAGAAGAACAACCAAGAGCTACAGAAGAACAACCAACAGCGACAGAAGAACAACCAACAACGACAGAAGAGCACTCAACAACGACAGAAGAACAACCAACAACGACAGAAGAACAATCAACAACGACAGAAGAACAACCAACAACGACAGAAGAACAACCAACAACGACAGAAGAACAACCAACAACGACAGAAGAACAACCAAGAGCTACAGAAGAACAACCAACAACGACAGAAGAACAACCAAGAGCTACAGAAGAACAACCAACAGCGACAGAAGAACAACCAACAACGACAGAAGAGCACTCAACAACGACAGAAGAACAACCAACAACGACAGAAGAACAATCAACAACGACAGAAGAACAACCAACAACGACAGAAGAACAACCAACAACGACAGAAGAACAACCAACAACGACAGAAGAACAACCAAGAGCTACAGAAGAACAACCAACAACGACAGAAGAACAACCAACAACGACAGAAGAGCACTCAACAGCGACAGAAGAACAACCAACAACGACAGAAGAACAACCAACAACGACAGAAGAACAACCAACAACGACAGAAGAACAACCAACAACGACAGAAGAACAACCAACAACGACAGAAGAACAACCAACAACGACAGAAGAACAACCAACAACGACAGAAGAACAACCAATAACGACAGAAGAACAACCAACAACGACAGAACAACCAACAACGACAGAAGAACAACCAACAACGATAAAAGAACAACCAACAACGACAGAAGAACAACCAACAACGACAGAACAACCAACAACGACAGAAGAACAACCAACAACGACAGAAGAACAACCAACAGCGACAGAAGAACAACCAAGAGCTACAGAAGAACAACCAACAGCGACAGAAGAACAACCAACAACGACAGAAGAACAACCAACAACGACAGAACAACCAACAACGACAGAAGAACAACCAACAACGACAGAAGAACAACCAACAGCGACAGAAGAACAACCAAGAGCTACAGAAGAACAACCAACAGCGACAGAAGAACAACCAACAACGACAGAAGAGCACTCAACAACGACAGAAGAACAACCAACAACGACAGAAGAACAATCAACAACGACAGAAGAACAACCAACCACGACAGAAGAACAACCAACAACGACAGAAGAACAATCAACAACGACAGAAGAACAACCAACAACGACAGAAGAACAACCAACAACGACAGAAGAACAACCAAGAGATACAGAAGAACAACCAACAACGACAGAAGAACAACCAACAACGACAGAAGAACAACCAACAACGACAGAACAACCAACAACGACAGAAGAACAACCAACAACGACAGAAGAACAACCAACAGCGACAGAACAACCAACAACGACAGAAGAACAACCAACAACGACAGAAGAACAACCAACAATGACAGAAGAACAACCAACAGCGACAGAAGAACAACCAACAACGACAGAAGAACATCCAACAACGACAGAAGAACAACCAACAACGACAGAAGAACAACCAACAACGACAAAAGAACAACCAACAACGACAGAAGAACAACCAACAACGACAGAAGAACAACCAACAACGACAGAAGAACAACCAACAGCGACAGAAGAACAACCAACAACGACAGCAGAAGGATCAACAGCTGAAGGATCAACAACCACAGCAGAAAATATATCAACTACCACAACAGGAAATGTATCAACTACCACAGCAGAAAATGTATCAACTGCCACAGGAGGAAATTTATCAACTACCACAACAGGAAATGTATCAACTACCACAACAGAAAATGTATCAACTACCACAACAGGAAATGTATCAACTACCACAACAGGAAATGTATCAACTACCACAACAGAAAATGTATCAACTACCACAACAGGAAATGTATCAACTACCACAACAGGAAATGTATCAACTACCACAACAGGAAATGTATCAACTACCACAGCAGGAAATTTATCAACTACGACAGCAGGAAATATATCAACTATCACAGCAGGAAATTTATCAACTACCACAGCAGGAAATGTATCAACTACCACAGCAGGAAATGTATCAACTACCACAGCAGGAAATTTATCAACTACCACAGCAGGAAATGTATCAACTACCACAGCAGGAAATGTATCAACTACCACAGCAGGAAATATATCAACTACCACAGCAGGAAATGTATCAACTACCGCAACAGGAAATGTATCAACCACCCCATCAGGGAATGTATCAACTACCACAACAGGAAATGTATCAACTACCACAACAGGAAATGTATCAACTACCACAGCAGGAAATGTATCAACTACAACGGCAGGAAATGTATTAACCACCACAACAGGACATTTATCATCTACGACATCAGGACCTACCACAGCAAGGGGTGTATCAATTACCACAGCAAGGAGTGTATCAATTACATCAGATTTGCCGTCCAGTAGTGGTGAGTTCTTGTTTTTTTTAAAATCTCTTTATATTAATTGAGAAAGTGTGTACGTCTTTTGATAACCGTCACTAGTTGGATCAAATTTGCCCCCCAACCCAGTCATTGTACCACGTTTAAATCTTTCAGCAAGAAAGAATTGGTTTTTGAAGTTACGTGAAAAACGACCACACACTAAAAGGGTGAGATTCTTTAATGAAAACTGTAGTTACTGCCAGCACTACTGTGAGATTCATTGATGAAAACTATATAAGTTACTACCAGCAATACTGCGAGATTCTTAAATGAAAGCTATAGTTACCGCCAGCACTACTGCGAGATTCACTGATGAAAGCTATATTTACCACCAGCACTACTGTGAGATTCATTGATGAAAGATATAGTTACCGCCAGCACTACTGTGAGATTCATTGATGAAAGCTATAGTTACCACCAGCACTACTGTGAGATTCTTAAATGAAAGCTATAGTTACCACCAGCACTACTGTGAGATTCACTGATGAAAGCTATAGTTACCGCTAGCACTACTGCGAGATTCAATGATGAAAGCTATATTTACTAACAGCACTTCTGTGAGATTCACTGATGAAAGCTATATTTACCACCAGCACTACTGTGAATAATTTATCTTTAATCCCATCAGGTAGTAAGCTGACCCTAGGGCTCGCTGCAGGCATACCTCTCTTCGCCTTGCTGGTTCTCGGCACGGGGATTGCCGCGGTCATCTGGCTGGCGAGGAGGAAGATTGCGTCATCCAGTGACCATTTAAAGTGAGTCAAATTTAAGTACAGCTAAGACTTTTTAAAAAAAAATGTAATGTTATAAACCATGTAAGGCTATTGGTAACCATTGACTTACATTAATTCTACACGAATTTCACTAATGGTCTTTTTTTTAAAAAAATGTTAAACACACAACTGTTTCGTGTTGTGTTTTAATGTTAAACACACAACTGTTGAATCATAATTAACTGCCGCACCTATCCCTACATTCTGTAGGAAGGTGGGTGCAGAAAGGGGAAATGTTATAAATATATAGAAGGCCATTTTCCACCATGTCAAGAGTTGCTTTCGTGGAAGGTGGGCGGCAAAGTTTTGAATACTCCCACCGCGCGCGTCACTCACCTTGGCTGCGCCATTGGCATCTCATTCTCGTGTCTTTTCCTAAGCTACATCAGCGATTATTTTTTTTGCGGGGGGGGGGGGGGGGGGGAGTGAGTGGCTTCATTTCCAGTTATGTTTTCAAAAGAAAAATATGATAAAATTGTATAATACATTATGATCAACATTTTAAAGTTGTTTTTTTCCCTCCTACCAGAGAAGATAGCGAGGTCAGCATGTCCACCTGGTCAGGCTTTGAGAATGGTAACGGCCATGGGACGCCAGCTTATGTATATGAGCCATTGTTTCTAAGGGCAAGTAACGATAATTTAATGAAAGGTCAGTTTCAATTAGTTTTTTTTTTCTTTTTTTTCCCGTTTGAAATGCAGTTAAAGTCGATTATCCGAACACAGAATATCCGAACACCGAATATCCGAACACCGATTATCCTAACATCGATTATCCGTAATGTTGGTTATTCCAACCACCCCAATATATATATATTTTTTTTAAAGTAGACCTATACAAGAGGCGTATGAAATTCGCAATGGCATGGATCAGAGGTGTAACCAATTCAATCAAACAATTCAACACAAGGTTGATGAGGCAGATCAGGGTTTTGTTAAAGAGGACGGAGGGCTGGACAGCCCAAACAAGGGTTGATGAGACACAGAAGATAGTTTATTAAACTGAACCGGGGGTGGGGTGGGGGGTGGACAGTCAGACAATAGAGACGTAGCTAAGGGGGAGCAGGGGGACAAATGTCCCTGGGCGCCAGACTAGTTAGGGGGTGCCAAAATGTGCTTTGATATTATTTTATTGATGAAAGTAATGAGTTGGGGAGTTGAACAAAAAGAAAGGGAGGCGCTTTAAAATGAATCTTGTCCCCCCCGGGCACCAAACACTCTATATAGCTACGCCTCTGAGCTACACTTAAGTTAAAGAAGAGTTGTTGTTTATTATTTTTTGTTTATTTGTTGTTTATTTATTTGTTGTTTATTTGTTGTTTATTTGTTGTTTATTTGTTCTTTATTTATTTGTTGTTTTTTTGTTGTTTCTTTATTTGTTGTTTCTTTATTTGTTGTTTATTTATTTGTTGTTTATTTGTTGTTTCTTTATTTTTTGTTTATTTGTTGTTTATTTGTGGTATATTTATTTGTTGTTTATTTGTTGTTCGTTTTTTCTTGCGGAGTTCAAAAGCCGGCGATTGGTCATGGAGATCGAGATAAACTGACGAAAAGTGGCAAACTGTCCCCTTTTTGTGCTCGAGATATCAGGGGTTCGGCTACATAACAGAATCGACATGACCGATGGGAAAATGCCGAGACAAGGAGAGAATTTGGCAGTTCCGCTTAAAAAAAAAAACGTCGACTTAATAGGGGTTGGCTATTTAACCGAGGTCGAGATAATTGGGTTCGAGTGTGCATTTTGTTTTATTCAAATATTATACTGTTAACTACATTATATTGTTCAAACTTTACATCGTTAACTACATTATATTGTGTTCAAACCACAGGTTTTGATCCAACAACGTTAACGTGGGGTTTCTCAAATAAAGCTTTCCACAATGGGGAGGTAAGTGCAGACACAAATCCCCCCCCCCCAAAAAAAAAACCCATGTATTGTGCGAAAATTAAGTTATTAAAAAAATATTGCTTTAAATAAAGCATGGGAATATCAATACTTTATTTTGTCCAATTAAACTTTATACCTTAATCATAGTTTTGACGAATACATTTTTTTTGTTAATTAATTGAATTTTTTTTTTTCAAGCTACAAACCATGAAAAAAATTATGACGTAGTTTAAGGAAAATAATGGAAGAAGTGTTCGGGAATTTTGATATCAAGTATGTTTGTGTAATACACGGGACTGCGTTCGTGGCCAGCAGAGTTTAAGTCAGATGTTTTGAAATCACCCGGTGTCTTTGACTTGCACGAGTAGTCTTTAAATCTTTTTTGAAAGATAATTTGAACCCGGTTCGTAAGAAATGTTTTATTCACACATTTTTTAGTGGTGTATGAGTATTTATATGAGATATAACCTGAAATAACATGAAAATAATAAATTACTTTAAAACAAACAAACAAACAAACATGAGACTGAAAAGTACATTACAGTTGTTTCAATTAATGTTGTTTTTTGTTTTTTTAAAAATCACTTTTCATTTTTGTTTCGTGTCTTTAGTTGGAATGTGATATTTTTCCCCCTTTCAGTTATCTGAGTAATGAGTCTCAGTCTCATAGTGAATAGCTTACATTATTCGGTAAACTATGTTAACTCTGTCTTTTATTGAACATGAAAACTATGTTAACATTATATTATTTCATTTTATACAAGTTTTTTTGGTACTTTTTGGGGTTAATTTTTGAAAAAATCAAGTATTCTCCATTGGTCTATGAAAAAAAACATCTTTCTAATCTAGAAAGTTTATCAATAAAATTATACACTCCTTGAACTTCAAGCGTTCTTTCAAAAACGAAGGGGCATTAGTCAAAATGGACCCGGACACGCAGCGCCGACATTCGCACCCGGGTCCCATTTGGACTCAATGCTATTCGGATGTCATTTGTGGTCGTTTATTTTAGTTGAACTGAAGAAGTAAGTTTACAAACGTATAGTACAGTCAATTACCTTTCATTTGATACCTCGTTTTGTCTTACAAACCCAACAATAATATTTTAAATAGATATGAATCCCAACCTCTCTGGTACCCGGGTGCGAACAGTCGCAGCCTTTCAAAAAATCTAAACAAAATAACGAGTTATTTTTTGTCCAATAAATAATATTATTTATGATCGGGGGAGACAGTGATATAGTCGGAAGGGCCCATTCTGAGATAAACATAACATACACAGTTATATGTATTTATATTGTTTATATACTTATTTATCTTTTTTATTGAAACAGTGTATCTTTATGTCTCCAGGAACCGACACGCTCCATGGTGTTACCATTTGTACGTTGGAACAAAATTCGACTTTTTTCTTAATACTTTTCTTTTTCTCCACAGGAATTTCACATTCCAAGACCCAAATATACATAGTAAGTTTTTTTGTTTTTTTTAAATCTCGTTTAATTTTTTAAAATTATTTACCAACATTCGCCACTGGATTATACATATAATTGAACGTTTTTTAACCCCCCCCCCCCCCCCTTTTTTTTTTCCAAAAGAAATTTTAAAAAATAATTTAAAATAAAATAACTTTTTTCTTTTTTTTAAATAAATAGATTTTAAACGATTTTTATAACGAGTCTGTTAAAATATGTTTTTAATATGTGTTAAATAAATAATATCGTAAATGGAAAAAAAAATTAAGACATTCATCCAATTTGAATGTTATCTTAGGTTATATTTGGCTATTTTTAGAAGTCAAAATAAGAGCCATGTTCCAAGACCAGGTTATAGGCCTATAATTTACGTAATCACGGGGTGGGGAATTTAACAAAAAAATCAAATCCTATTTCTTTACCAGAGAAATTTTTTAACTTATCAAATCTACCGTAAAGACCACAGAGTAATCAATTATTTCCTTTCCTTTTTTAAAAATTATTATTTCAGAAACTCTTATCGTGGACGGAGCTCTTGCCATATTTTCGCCCAACCTTAACTATTATAGACAATCACGTGACTTCCCGCCAGACAGCAGCCGAATAAGCAAGGAGGATTTATTGTTTAACTGGGACACTAGTTTTTTTTAAATTATTATTGATCTGTGGTCTGTAAATATATGCATGAAACTAAAATGCTCTTAAAATATGTCATGGTGGCTGGCCCACTACAATTTTTTTTGTTTAAATTGCAAGCAATATTGGTTTACAATATATTAATTCCTAAATGAATCATATAAAATGGTTATTTCAACATTAACTTTGACTGTTTTTTGTTTGTTATTGTGTACCATTTGAGTTTGAGACGGAAGAACCCTAGAAATAAATGTACGTAACGCTTGACGTCACGACACAGCTGCCATGTAGTTTTAAAGCTAAAATAATTAAGGAGATTGAAAATACAGGATTGACGCCGCCACGAATCAAAACCTATTTCAAACGCGTAGCAAGAACTTTCTCAGCAAAGAGAACAAGTAGGTAGACACATTTAAAAGGGAAACACTGATAGCATAGTTGTTTCCCCTTATGCATACTGGCGGACCATATTTATTATATGCACTTGTGGCTGGCAGCCTCCAGACAGTGGTGTTAGAAGGGGTGCTGAGGTGGGCAGCCCCCCCCCTCCCCGAGGTGTCACTAGCCATAGCTACACCACTGCTCACAGAATTTGCACCTTTTTAAGTTTAGTGGTGCAGAGTTTATCTTAAGGCACCGTATCACGATGCGACTACTACATTCACTGGGACTCGAAGCAATAATTAGATTAATTTTTTAAACTAGTTTCTGCACGGACCGTAAAGCTATCTGCCCATTACCTTGCAACACCTCCAGTTCAACCTCACTGTGATGTCACAGGCCACAGGTGACAGGCAACATGTCCGCAGGTATCAGGCCACAGGTAAGAGACCACAGGTCCACAGGCAACAGGCCACAGGTCAGAGGTCCACAGGCCACAGGAAACAGGTCCACAGGCCACAGCTCCACAGACCACAGGTCCACAGGCTTACAGATCACAGGTCCACAGGCCACAAATCCACAGGCCCACCAAAGCTTTGTGACTAGAGCTGGGCAATTTTTACAGGAACAACACAAAAGTAAATAGAAATGTATGACGTAATCCCACTGTGTATTTATTTTTTAAGCATATTTTTTATCACAATTTACGAATGCTCACAGTTACAATAAGCAAATAATTCGTTGTAAAAAAGATGAAAATTTTTGGGCATCTATCAAAATCTTAAAGTTAACATGTGACCTTAGCTCATCGTTTCATACAACATTTACAACAAACAAAATACAGAAATACAACTCTCGTGATAGTTCATTTATTAAAACACGATTTAATTTAATTTAAACACATCTTTCCTATTTCATTTTATAAGATCGGGGGAAAAAATGTTATTTGAATTTTTTTGTTCTTAAAACATCTGCATGAAATGTACTGACGCCACGAGTCACTGAACCGAAAGCAAGTTCTCACAAGTCCGGGTTGGGGTACTGTCTTCACAGGACAGTTCTGTGCACCAGCAATCTGCTGCTAATTGTGGCCCAAGCACGCTATGCGCTAGTAGGTATTGCGTAGCAACGTTTTCTGAACATTTCGTACTAATACAGCGGTTCTCAACCTGTGGGTTGCGCCTCCTTTCGGGGTCGAACGATCCTTACACAGGGGTCGCCTAAGACCAACGGAAAAAATATATTTATGAAGGAGCAACGAACATAATTTGATGGCTTGGGGGGGGGGGGGTCACCACGACATGAGGAACTGTATTAAAGGGTCGCGGCATTAGGCATGTTGGGAACCCCTGATGTAGTGGATCTGAGGTCTATTTATGGGCACATATATAAGACGACCAGACCCATGACAGATTTACCATTCCCACC